>JBCAUG010011937.1:0-11086 GCA_038406175.1 Haplosyllis leylae
CACATCTGGTGAGGGGCTGCTCCCTGTGGAGACTAATATCTGTGTCTGTGTATATATACACAGCCACGCGTCTAGTTATTTCATTGCCAGTCGTTTTACCAAGAGGAAGAAAATTCATTTTGTTGCATCATATTGCATGATTGGATGAAAATGTTGACTACTACATTTTCCTGTTGTTTATTTTCTTTGGTGGATGATGGCTAGTTTATTTAAAACTTTCTGCATTTGAATGTTCTTTTGCTGGGAAATGGAAGTATTTGTTTTAGTATTTCTTCGTTGTAAATAAGCAAAGTATTTTTCTTCAATCTTAGAACTTAAGCCTAAGTCATCGAGTAATGGAGGTAAGTGTGTGTACAGGTGGGGCCCGGGTGGAACCTGGGTCATTGTGACATCTGAAATCTGTAGCATTGGTAAAAAGGGTTGAAATTCACAACCTGTTATGAAAGGACATTGTCCTCAATTCATCGTTTGACTTATATTGTAAAGCATCAAAGTGAAATAAGAGAATAAGACTTTACACTTGCATTAATTATGGGTTTATTTAGGACTTTGTAGTTGTTATTTTTTGCCTAAATTACTTTGCATGTGTGCTTCCACCTCTTTTTTTCCTGGTGCTGTACAATTTTAAAACGTAGATTTTAAGCTTGTAGTTTGTAAGGAAATCGTGTTTGTAGCGCTTTTAAGCTTGCATTAAATGATCATTTCAATATATCATTCAAATCATCAAATATTCCTTTCTTTGGTCAGGAATCAGACACGATGTGAATCTTGTCTTACCGATTCGACAAACGGCTTCTATCTTTAAACAACCCGTAACAGTTATACGAACTCGTCCCGAGAGCAAAACCAGAACTGATCTCAAACACGGCCCACAGGAACCTCCCAAGCAGGTGTGTGGTTATTTTACATAACAAAACCTTGAAGTGTAAATGTGTGGTGTATATTCTAAAATTCTCAGTTGTTCAACTTCCAAAAAGTTGTATGACGTTTCAAAGTTTTCCACTTTTTGAAATAATTACCGCATACTGTGTTTGTAGCTGTTTTGGGAGAAGCGAATGCAGGGACTGAAGGCTTGTGACATTTCAGAAAGTGCATTCAAAACGATAGATCTGCCTAGAAATATTCAACGTAAGTGACGTCTCATTTAAGACACGTGTGCGAAATTAAAACCGATGGAGAAAACGTCCTTTGGTACTGTGAAAGAAACAGCGTAAAACTTTAAAAAAAATTTTTTCATAAAATATTTGGAAGACATCCTTTTTTGTGTGGCCACTGATACCCCCTGTTTTGACTTCTGGTGACGTCTGCCCAGGGTTCTATAGTATTTTATATGTATCTAAATCAAAAAACATTTGTGACAAAACAAGACAGTCCTCTTGCGTAACTACAAAAGGCTTACCGCTCGTGGCATAGCAAATACTCTCTGGTCCTCTTGGGGGGAGGGGTGTACCCCCTGTCCATACTGGAGGGGAGGGGGTGCCCCCTGTCCGATCCTGGGGGACTCCCGGAGAGGACAAGGGATATCCGATCCCCCAGGACAGTGGGATACCCCCCCCCCCAGACAGGACCAGGAGTGAATAGGAAGGGGGGGGGGAGTATCCCCAGTCCCTGTAGACAGACAAACTGAAGACATTCCCTTGCCACCATACTATGTACTCGGGCGGTAATAACCAAAAAATGTTGGTGACTCCACTTCAAAATGCACCTACAGCCAGTGTATAAGGTAAACAACAAAATATAAAAGCATTACGAAATTCCAAGTAATTTGAATTAATTGTGGCATACCTCCTTGAGAATTAATTTACATCAACTTTCCCATTAAGACTAGTAATGCCAAATTCAACTTGCCCAGATGAAAATGAAGTTGTAGATTAATAAATAAATATTTCAAACAGTAAAAATCAAAATTTCACTCAAATTAGGTGCAGCTCAAGAAAGTTTCTGCTATTTTGTCTTTCAGCGGCTGGTCCAGATCTTGGTACGGAGTGTTTGCTACAGAGTATAGCGGCCGCATTACATCTCAGTAACCAGCCGCTGACCGGGCAGGGTGCGTCCAGGAGCGCCATGCAGAAAAATCCCGCCGTCAACATCAACACCGAGCAACCACTTGTGCAGGTAAATACGGACAAAAGTAGCCAGACATTATTTGCAAATGAGAACGACAGAATCACGCATAACGGTGGCGTTGTGAAAGAGAATATGAATATTCTTTTTGGTGAATTTATGACAAAATGTCTGAAACGGTTTGAGGAAGATATATCAAACGATGTGGACCACCCATGATACTTGTCATACATTTTGGCAGTAACTTAGTATATTTGACACTGAATCTTCTTTTTATTACGTTTACAGCAGGTGATAATAACGGACGACGACATAAGACGACAGGAGATGAAGGTGCAGGACGCTAGGAAGAAACTCGAATCTATAATGTCACGACGCTAGTCTCAATTTACCGATTTATTGTTTGGTAGGTACCGCAATGCCGATTGTTTCAAATCCAGTTTACTACCACTCCCAAGAGAGAAATGTTTAACTAGTTCCCCTTTTTAATTAAGTGCCCCGTAAATAATTGGCACCTTTACCTTAAACTGTGGCAATCAATAGCATGGAATACGGAAATTGCAAGGAATATCTCCGTTTGGGACTTGTGGAAACCTTGATGCTGCCATTGTAAATGTTCCACTGCTACATGGCTCCATCTGTAGTTAAGTAGTACTCGTTTTGTATTCAGTCCAGACCCATTGTAACACAATATTGCTAGAGCTTATTGTGTGTTTTGTCAGTCGGTCACTAATCACTTGATACAACACGCAAATAGACCTCTCTTGAGAATTCTTTATTGGGATAAACGAAAGCCAATAGAGTAGAGACGTTTTTTATCAGCAGTATTTTACTTGCAACACTGCAGATAGCATGAACACTAATTTTTGTCGTTTTTCCCAGTGAACATGAAAAGGTATCCGTCCAGAACGGTCGTTCATGTTGTAGGTTTTTGAATGTGTCTGCGTCAACCCATTCAGACTTTCTATCTGCGTTAACGCACTGCTACACATGGACTGTTTGCCTTTGGTGTATCCGCGGTCCTTCGACCACATTGTTTAGTGTGACTGGTACCATCAGCATTATGTGAACCCATCTGCGAGCCATATCAGATAGCAGATGTCAGTAAGTTCAGAACTTTTTAAAGCAGACGCAATTGAATAGTGTAAACTATCCCTCGCTTAACAAACTAGTATTGTGCGGCCTTTCTGTCCAAAAAATAAAGTTATGGAGGATACCTGTTCGTGTTTACATGAACCACTAACTAAAGCGAGTATTCATTGAGAGAAGCAATGGAGATCAGTCATGCGATTACAAATAGAAAGATCTCTTTTGTCTATTTGTCTTAAATGTTGGTCGTGTCACTGGCCCAGTAAATGTCAACATTAATCATATTTCCATATTCTATACTGTGTTTTGTAAGTTCATCGTTGGTCCCGATTTGAGATACGTAACCCGGTTTTGACACCTTGTTACCCATTTTAATGCCCATTTTAAGAATTATTTTAAACAAAATTAAGCTTTGCACAGTATTTCTTGTGTTGTAAATTCATTCAAAGTGTTGTGATAAACAGCTCCGCCTTCCAAGAGAGTTTGCGAATTGCAGCATAATTTTTGAAGAACTCTGCGGAAGATACATGGTTTGGTTGCATTCTACTTGAACCGCTGGCTGTTGAGTTTCTCTCCCAGTTCGGACTAAGAAAAAACAGTTACCACAGCATTGAGTATTGGACCTGTGATCTTGTTTAGCTTGAGGTTGAAGTTGAGATATCGACGAAAATAACATACACGACAGTTAAATCGAGTATGCTTTTTTGCCCGGAAACTGTCGAGTATGTTGGTATCCTGCTGTACCGAAGCCAAAAACATAGTCGACAGTGTAATTGAGTATGTTACAAAAAATGAAGATTTTTAAACATACTCATTTTCACTGTCGATTATGTTTTTGGGTGTGTCGTATCTTAACCTCAAACTCTGCTAGAAAGGATCCACTTGGACCTTTCAACACAATTCTTGTGTTGTTTTTACCAAAGAGCTCTGACACCAGCGAAAGAAGGGCGGAGATGTCAGCATCAACATGTTTTCTGTGGCACGAACAGAGTTGAACCTAGTGTTTGAATAGGTAAAGCTCGCAAAGTCACTTTATCTGCCCATCTCTTGTAGCCAAATTGATTCTGTCCAATTTGAGTGATGTGCTCTAACACGTAAACGCATTAGTCTCGTCTGCCTGACGTGCAATCTCATGGAGACGCCTGGCAGCTCTGTGGAAACAAATTGAGTTATGCGCCGGGGTCCAGAATACGACGTTACGTGGACTGGTTCATTGGCTGGTCATCGAGCCGTGTGAGTGAATTGTGCTAGGGTTTAGGACAGGTGCTGTCTGTATCTGTCTGCTTCACTTACAAGCCCTGTCACTCTATCCACTCACTCCTACGTGCCGCTTCTTTGACAATAATTGGGCAAGGGTTTCTTGACTTTGTCTTGCTAAATGAAGCTGCCTTGAAGTGTGTACGTTTCTTTTAAAACTATCTTGCATGGTCAAAGCAGGTGGTTTCTCGCAAACTTTGAAATGACAAACTACATCAGAGAAGAGGAAGAAAATGAGAAAACTTTTTAATATGAAGACATACGCCCAACTTCTTTTTTGGCCAGAGACGCTCAATTTAAGGTCACTCTTTTGAATGATAGTGGACAAAGTACTGTGTGTGGACATCATTGTCTCTTGCATTGAAGTATCTCATGGGCGTACCTGATCAGTCTACTGTATCTTGTTCGCGTATGACAAGTTTTGTTTTCAAAAGGAGGGATCCAGAAAGGTTTAGGTTTAGTGATACTATCGTTCTGAATAAAATACCGTTCTCGCAATGATGTTATCTGAAAAATACCTGAACATGGACACTTTATGGGCACTTAAATAATTACTTCAGACTTTTTTTCCAGTTCCAGAAGCAGAAACACAAGTTGGACAGCGAATGGGCGGAGCACTTTAAACCTGAAGTAGCCGAATATCATACTGAAAGAACTAACCAGTTAAAAATCATCTGGTGTTTGTTATTAAACATTAACATATTGGCCGTTCAAAAAAGTTTGCAGAACATGGAACTTGAACGCAAGAAGAAAGCTAGGAAAACAAAGAGTGGTCAATAATTTATTGTCGGTTCGTTGTTTACGCAAAGATGCGTAAGACCAGACCTGGTTTCAAGTTGTTTCTTTGAGCCACTTAGTGAAAAGTCTCGTTGGATTAAGATAATATCTTCAGTTGTTGTTGTTGCCAGTTGCAGTTTTCACTGTATATTTTCCTACTGAGTAAACTAACTGCAACAGGAAATTGACAGGCATGTAACGCACTTAAGAAAGAAACATTTGCATTAATGCGATTATCAGCCCTTCGGTAAACCCCGGGGGAATTCTGCTTTATTTCTCTTAAAGCAACATTTAATGCCAAAACATGCATGTGTGTCTCAGGAGTGAGTGATAATTGATATATTGTCACGCACTAATTGGTGTTGCAAGGGGCCCTGTAGAAAGAAATGTAATAATTTCCACAATAATTGTCATCGTGATTTGTCATTGGCTCAATAATGAAGGTTGACTGCTGAATGTCTAATTCGTCACTTAAATGTTACTCAGAGTAAGGCGAATAAGTGTAATGCATTTTTCACATTTGAATAATTTTGTTCATCCAGGAGACTTAAGTGCCACCCAGCTTCTGTGTAACATTAAAGCTTTGGGTTTCTGAATATTTGGTAAAGCTAAACTGGATGGATAAAAAGTGTGGATAAAAAGGGAAAGTGAGTAATTTCAGAATACGGTTCGTACTTTGGAATACTTTATAAAAGGGTCATTCTTGTGCTAATAGTATAGTGTAGTATAGTACTTTACGGTCACTCAATTGAGTGGTCACCTGCCTTCAAAGGCTCAAAAGTAAATATCGCCATTTGTTCATTGTTTCCCTGTACAACCAATGCATTTTATGACCAAGAATCTTTTGAATATCACCAACTGACCTTCGCATTGCTTGTTCAGCTGACGTTTAGTTTGAGGTGATCGTACAAAAATTTCATTTGGAAGGAGAGGTTCTGTTAACTTGAGTTATATTTGAGTAATAAGTGTTGAAACGTTGTCATCCAAGTTCTATTTTTGTGATTTCAGGTGATGTCGTATGTGTAATCTACAGTACAGATGAAGTAGACTCAATTAATTGAGCAAGAAATAGAAACATGACGATGTCAGAAATAACCCAGAAACAATCTCTGTCTTGCAATATCTCCGATATGAATTTTTCAAAATCCAAGTGGCAAACGTCAACCGCAAATACTCTCAATGTATTCGAATGGAATTATTTAAAAACGGAATTGAAGGACTCTTTAGATTATTTTGCCATTTCTAGCGGAAACATGGATAATAATATTAATAATGACTTGCACTGCCAAAATTGATTTAATTGTTTGCATGTATGTATGTGTTTACGTATATAGTAGTAATACTAGTGCTTAGTTTGTGTTATCATGTAAATTATTTTATAAAGAATACACATATATTATAAATTTATGAAACTTGTTTTTTCTTCTATGTCAAAAAATATACCGACCACTTGTGTGTGTCGAAAAAAGACTGCTGCTAAAATAACTTGTTGCAAGTTTTATGTAGAAACTTTGCATCTTTTCCAATCTAACACTGCGGCCTTAAGAGACACTACTATCTGTTGAGCGATGTCTGAAAAATTACCAGAATATGGAAATGGTGACCATCAAAAGGAACCCAAGTCGCGGGAGATCAATAGAACACAGATGTGAGTCGCAACCCTTCAGGACCCGCAGACTTTGATTAATTTTTTGTTTTCCTGATCAGTGAGCAGAAAATTACAAAAGGACAGGTCCATGTCTGTCGGCCTAGTACCAGAATAGAAGTAATGATTCTGATTGCGAAAAGCATTCATCATTATTAATGGATAACGAGAAGTGAACTGAATTAATGGAGATTGTTTTTATTCTATCGGTTGTACGGTTTATTCGTGCGTAAATTCCCTCTTTTCGTCCTGGAATTTTATACCGAGAAAATGTCACATAGATTCTTTAGTCGTCTTTACTGGGAAAGCTGTTCAAAGACATTCTTCATTTTTGGCACTGGAAAATTTCGATGTGATGGTTATCGTAGTGGTAGCATCATGCCCTTATTTAGCACCCAACCAAATGGGAGTTTTTCATTTCTGGATATTTTAGAAATTGTCTAGTATTTTTCAAAATTTCCTTCAAAAAATTATCCGGGAAGTTTCAATATATATATTTGGGTTAAAAACGCTCTTGTTTTTGCTTTCTGAACAATATTACTCAAGCCAGTGCACACAAGAGTGACATCACAGGACAATAGAGCTAAAACAGCACAGAAGAAAACATTTTGATACAGCTGTTGTCAACATGTTCAAAAATTTATGCGTGACATCAGAAATTCTGTATTTTTTATGAGGAACAGATAGGGAAATAAATCTTCGCCCTCATTGTAGGGAGACATTATAATGAGGAATGTTTAGGATCAGACTAGAGGCGTAAATTGCCTTTTAGATTTACTGTGAATTATTGATAACGTTTCTGTGGAGCTGGTTTGGCTTGGCATTCATTAAGCCGCTAAAGATAAGACCTTCTGTCTGAGATAACACTTAATCAAGTTACCACGAATGAGTAATTGATAGGCACTTAAGAAGAAATAAACATTAATCCTCGAGAGAAGTTTTTTCTCAAGAATTTCTGGCAAGGTCTGAGTGACTGGGCAGGGCACAAAACCTGGAACGACTTTCAAGGTTCTTCAGTGTGTTTATGGAAATGGGTTCATAAAAAGTGAAAGTGTTTAACTGCAAAAGGTCGAACCTTTTTGGTGCGCGGATTCTCAAGAGGTTATGAAATGTAGCTGATGGTCTTCCAATAATGAAGAAAGAATATGTACACACCACACCTGGCACG
The DNA here is from genome assembly GCA_038406175.1 of Haplosyllis leylae. Classification (NCBI taxonomy): domain Eukaryota; kingdom Metazoa; phylum Annelida; class Polychaeta; order Phyllodocida; family Syllidae; genus Haplosyllis; species Haplosyllis leylae. The sequence continues at coordinate 8,001 of JBCAUG010011937.1, forward strand.
CCGAACCTTCAATATTTCCTTTGAAAGTGTAGCAAAAAGAACAATTGTTGAATCAATTAAATAAACTTCACAATTATTTTCATCGAGATTTTGATTGCAAGCAACCTTTGGTTATTTCATTCGAGTTTTTCTATAATTAGTCATTTTCTGCCGAATCCTGGCAGAATCCTGCTTGCAATGACATTCAATAGGTTGCGACCATAGACTATCAATGTTCGCAGGATTCTGCCAGGATTTGGCAGAAAATGACGAATTATAGAAAAAGTCGAATGGGTACGTAAGGATTTGCATTTGAAACACCTGGAATCACTTTGTAAAACCCTTTTCATGAAGTTCGGATAGAAACTGAAATATATCGGTATTAGTTTCAATATCCTGAAGAAAGGTAAAAATGACACATAGGAATAGAAAATTCAGTATGAACTGTGTGGCGGATAACGTCTGTTTTGATGTTTTATTCAATATGTTTTCTACAGGAAGCAAAACCTTACCTTTAAGTCATTTTTAATTACTGTATTTGAATTCGTCCGTATTTTTCCTGTGTCAATTAAAACTTTAATTGAATTCTTTTAATTCAGTGACATAATATTTGTAATTTAAATGTTTAACATATTCAAACCTCCTGGATGCTACCTCAGTGCCAGGATGACACAGGTGTAGATCTTTCAATAGTTCATGCTTCGGTGATTTTTCAACTGAGTTTCTGTTCCAAGTTTTACAAGAGCCATTTCAAGATTTGCAATGAAAATGTTTGTACGCGTAAGTGACAAGATATTTGATGTCACCTTGTGTAAAATTGTACTCTAAAAATTTATCAATAAAATCATCATTAAAATTTACTAAATGGGGGTTTTCCGCAAATGAATTTCACTGAACAAACAAACTGAAAACAGTACCTTTCCTCGTACTTCGCACGGGTTGGGGGGGGGGGGTAACAACTGACAACTTAAGGCTCATTTCAGCTGTCATAAACTGAGCCAATAAAAACTCATTGAAAGGCAATCAGCCTTGCTATTCTTGAGCTGTACGATACTATGATTTTATATTACGCCTGCGTTGTGTTGTACATCCCAGCTGATTAAGCGAACCATCTGCAGCAGTGAATCTCTATGGATGTAACTCTATCTGTTTGTATGAGAAAGTATTGCACTTGTGAGACTTGAACTTATAACGTCAGATCTGAGAATTCGGAGCAAAACAATAATGCAAACGTCAGATTGTGTAATAACTCACCACCCGTTCAGTGTTTGGGAATATCCGTCATTACTAGCAATGATCGCTCTTTTCACTGTTCAATCATTTGTAAGGATATTAATTAATTCACAATGCTTTTTGTCCATGAACACCTCAACAAAGATCATTGGCTAACTTGGCGGCCATATTTGGCGATAATTGCTTTCCAAAAATTCTCTCAGTGAAGCAGATAAATCATTTAGTCACAAAGATAGATATCTTTCTGATCTGGTACAAATGAAACATAGAATTTATTTGTTGTATATTACAGACAAAAATGGAGAAAAAACTATTACATGAAATAAGATTTAAATTACAATTCAAGAAAATACGGCATTTGTTTTCAACTAATAAATTCCGAGCTAACTTCAAAAGCCAAAGACTCAAACCAATGTATCGCAACATAGATCCATGCGTGGTTTATGAATATTTTAAGGGCAGAATTAAAATAATTCGTCAACATTTTTATAACTAAAGCAGGAGGGAGACAAATACTCTTACTTTAAAAACAGTGCACGCAAATGTTGGGCAAATAAATGTTTGTTGTTTTGTTACTTATTCTGGTCAGGAACCGCACAGAACTCTTGTAGCTGAAAGATAAACCGGTGACGGATGCGCCACCGTCCACAAACAGACTTCACGACTCAGTTCATTCCTCTCATTAGCAAACATTTACATTTTAGACATATTTTTTTTAGCTCTACATTTTTCTGAGAAATTTGACTCTTACTGTTGTCTAGAGAAATTGTATCACTTCAATCAGAATGATTCCCATTACAGTTCATTTGGATGATGGACAAAACTTACCCTGAAAAATACTTCATTTCTTTCTGAACTTTTAGTCTTCAATTGTAATTTATCTGTATTTGTATTTTTGTGTCATGGCTAAGTTAACTTAGACGAAAATTTTCATGAGGAGATTGGCACCTCATAGACTTCAGTTTAACTCAGCTCTTTATTGAAATACTAAATGGTAATTTAGAATTATTTATAAGTAATTTATATTTATCTATTTCATACATGTGCAATTTGGTTTGTACAACTATTTCACTGCATGATGAAAACAACATTCCAAATTTATCATAATAAGTGGTACGGAAGAAAGCAAAATAGATTCTCCTTTCTGGATAAGTAATACAGCCGGAAGTAAACTATCATAATCTTCTCATTCGCAGGCAGACAAAACACAGACGACCCCTGTGAGTGATTTGATCCCAAATTTAAAATTCGTACCTTCCTAATTTTAAAAAATCCCAATGGGCAAGTAATGGCGTCAAAAGCAAGCAGAGTTGAATAATTTATTGTTGAGTGGGTGTCTAAGTGCGTACTCATGAATATTCAAATCTTTAAGTCTCCCTTGTCTCTTTATTTTGGCGTTGAATGTCTGGAATACATATGATTATGCTACATTCTGTTCACCCAAAGCGTTTTTTGTTTCTGCTATTTTTGGCCTGCCACGGTCTTCAAAGACTTTAACGGACCACAGTGACGTACTTTAACAATCTAGTTTTTCACGATACGCATTTCTGACAGATCTAAAAGTGGATTTCTACTCCTTGCTGTTGTTGGTGTTAGTTATTTTGACAATGTATCCACAATCTAGCAAGTACTGGAAATAATAAATAACTTTTGCCTTTAAATTACAAATTGTGATAACTGTTAAAAATTGCATTTTATTTCTGTCAGATCTGTCAGATTTGCTTATTGTGAAAAACCTGAATATCAAACAATAGGAACAAATATCAGTGAAAGTTTCACCAAGTGGCTCATTGGTGCGAAAGGTGCAAAGGGTGTGAGGGGTGTGAAGGGTGAGAAGGTTGGTGTGAGGCGTGAGAAGCCTTCTCACCCATTGC
>JBCAUG010011948.1:0-11085 GCA_038406175.1 Haplosyllis leylae
TAAATTAAGATTTTGATGAAATTTTAAGTTTTATTTTGTCTCCCAAAAAGGTTCATGGTCCACTGACCATCAGAATGATTGTTTATATTTTGGCCCTGAATACATCGCTGTAACGTCAACGTTGTAAAGAACTACCTTAACACCCTGATACCATTATCATTAGGAAATAGCGCATCGGAGTTTTCCTATTAGGCCTCGGGTTACTGCGACAGAAGTTGGGTGTCCCAGACGTATGAACCAATATTGTAAAGTCGTGTCACACCATTTAACTCTTCTTCTGTCGAATTTTTATATGAAACCTTCGAACGAGCAAAATGTAGTTTACTATGATGAGTTCTTAAGCAGTGTAGTTGTTTTTAATAATTCATAGCCACCCGAGTAACACTCAATACGGTAAGTAGAAGCCCTAATTGAATCTTGTCATATAACTCTTCAGCAGCCATCGCTCCGCCAGAAAGCACGACAGTTCCACTTTTGTTATCAATCGTTACGAGCTTCATTGAGCAATCAGCACTAATTAGTTTTCAACGTTAAGTGTTTACCGGAATGTAGCTATGAATAGAAAATCTTATGGACCTTGGTGATGCATGTAGACTGTTACATTGAACAAGAGAATGGGAGTCATTCATGATCGGCTGGATGACAGATAGTGAATCATTTCTGTTTAGTCACCTTGCTTTAGTAATGAAATTAGAAAACTCATCAGTGGTCGTTAGCATTTTCTTACTGATTAATGTGCGTTAACTGAAGAGTTGTTGCTTTATAAAAGATTACCCAGATCTACTTCAGATAGGCATTTTATAATGAAATTCGATGAAATAAGTGGAAATAAAAATTAAAAGTACATATCACTTAATTTACATAGTACATTTTTAAAGTAGCCTACATTTTTAAAGTAGCCTGTGTCACTGTGAAGCCGAAGGGGCGGTAATTGGCAGATGAAGAGAATTCTGAACCAGCTATAGATTCCTGTATTTATCTGCAGCTCAGGCATATCCAGAGTTTATATCAAGAGCTTCACCTAACTGTCCCTTCTATCGCGTAGTTCCCATTCTAGTCGCCACAGTTCTCGTTCAGGCATTTCTCCACAAATGGTTGATCTTGGCACCTTTGTACTTTGTGCAGATTTACGTCTCGTCTGATTTGAGGGAGCCAGACTGTCAATGGAGAGCCTGTTTGGCGGAACACCTTAATTCATGTCCATTGAATGCCATTAGAAACACAAAGAACATTAGAGATACAGCAGTCGATGAATCTGCTCCTAGATAATCATATACCTGTACTTAGTTCAGGTGAAGTCTGAGATACTTTCAAAACCATTTTTGTGAAGCGCAAATGAACCAGGTAGATTGCGCACATATTTCACTCCAACAATCTTCCAGGTGTTGTGTCCTTTCGAAGTGGATGGGCACTGATGTCAGTGCAGAAAATATGAAAGCGTGTCATAGATATAAGGAAACCCTGCACGAATTCTCAGCCATGCTGCGTAGAAGATAATACACCGCGTGTGGCAAATACATTCCCACCTGCGCAAATGCTATATATTGGTTTCGGCTGTACCATTCCTTGTACTTCATATTAATGAAAAATGAACTGAAGCAATTATATACAGAAGCTTCAGGTTTAACACAGATGTAAAACCTGTCTCTTAGACAGTATTTGTTCTTTATGCCTTGTTATATGTAAATACATTCTTTTAGCTTTCCAAACTAAGGATAAGGGTACCTGGTTTTGCAGGGCTTTGTATTGTTCTTGCCTTGCATTTCTTTTTTGTTCCGCTTCAGCAGGTCGCGAGTTGGGAGTCTTATGAGTGAGATGATTCACTTGCGATGAGTGGTGAACTCTGGAAATATTCTGAAAATGGGAATTTTGACATATTGGAACGAAATAATGACGCATTTCCCCTCTGGGAATAATATAATCTGTGGTACACTCTAACCAAGAAACAGATCGGCATGCAAACAGGTCGAACTGTAATAGTGCGATAATGGTATCATTTAAGCTGTTCTTCGCCCTTGTGCTGTTTGCGTAATTCTACAGCAATTTGTAGAATACCCGTAAGTGGAATTCTGTAGTGACGGCAATGTGGACTGGTGTCCTGGTCTCAGTAAACCATTTTTGGAAGGTAGACACCCACAAGCACACAATTGCGATGCAGGTATGATAAAGTAGACTCGTAATAATGAAACTTACTGATAATGAAAAATAATGAAACTGATCCTTAGTTGCTGAGATACAGAAGGATGGGGTTGAGGCCAAGGCTGTTGGTAAAGTAGAGGGAAGGGAAAATGAATGCAAAAATGAATACATTTATTGATGTAATGCAGTAATAATATTCTCATGGAAAGGGAACTTTTGAATGAATTGATCTGTTGTTAATTGGTAATTTGCAGGTTTGTTTGCCATTCTATGAAATGAATGTGGAACCTCTGAAAAAAAAAACATTCCGCTTCTTCCAATAGAAGATGCCAGTTGATTGTAACTCCTGAAAAGAATATCAGGACTTTAAAAAGTTGCAATCTAGGGAGACTTTTTTTCTGCTTTCTGAGCAGTCTCGTTCACTTACTAGTTGTCCTGGAAACCAGTACTTTGGTTGCGCACATCCTCACCGTTCTGTATTGATCTGTCTGTTCAAATGTGCCACGCTGATCGTCTGGTTGGACGACCAACAACGCGTAATTATCAAAGCTTGTTGGAACTGACAACCGCATCTCAAACATGGTAAATGTGGTTTAGTTCAGAAATCCAGATTCAACAAAACCTTATGTTTTCGGGGCACAGATTCTTATTTGAGAAGAAACCGACGTTCTTGCAGCAGTGAAGATTCAAGAAACGGCAGTACTTCTGAATGCCTCGGGTAATCTAAATTCTACTTCATTTCAATCATCTACGAGAAATGAAACTGTAGCGCAAAATGCTCTTGCTGTTGTCTAGTCCCTCAAAAAAGAGTATGGATTGTCCTTTCTTTGGAGGCAGCAATTTATTATTTCTCCCCAGATAATACAACATGTTTGGTATCGATCAACATCGATCATGTGGATTGCTTTTTTTTTGAGAGACGATAAAAAAGTCGGTAACATTAAATGATCATTCCATTCTCTGTCACATGTAACCCAATTCTCTTCCAAAACAGTAAGTGGAATGTTTAATCGAACAATGCAAGGCAGGAGTATTGTATTCAAGCAAAGCACATTTTTTAGAGAAACATATACTGTGAGAGACATTATTATTTCGTAGAAGGGCCTCTTTTCTTCTGTTCTCTGCGTTTCCTTTTTTATTTTGGCATTTCAAAGTAGCTTATTGCTGCGAACTCAGAACTTAGTGATGAGTTTTGATTATTCACCTACCTGTAATACCTACGTGTGGTTAGAGGAAAGAGGGAGGTACGAATGTTAAAATTGAAACGTTATTTTGCAAAGCACTATGTTTATTTACTATTACTTTTTGATATACACTGTATTTGTTTCAATGAATAGTTTGTGTATTTTTAGGATAATGCTGTTGGAACGGGCACTGGGAAGTACAAAGATCGTCAGTTGTTTCGCGCCCGGCAAAACCACGCCTCACTGGTGCCGATCATGGGACTTATGAAAGAAGCGGAATTCTATCAGACCGTTAACCCACCTCAAAACCAGAGTGAGTATTCTATCAACTCTGACATGTATGAAGGAGGAGAAAACCATGGCTTCGTCTAAATCCTAAAAGATTTAAAGAAGCTAAAGCCTAAGGCTTGCAAGGAAATATATTTGCAGTAAATCTCTTTGATCCCACTGATTCTGCAGACTGTAGGTTGACATTCACATGTTACCTCCATCACACTAAGCTGTAATTATCATAGTAAAACATAAAAAATGCCACACAGAACACCGTGTTTAAGCAGACGTAACATTTAAAAAGTAATCCCACTTTGTAACACTTTATGCCTATTTTTATTTGGATATGAGACTTCGTAAGTCATAAGTAAAATGCGTTTTAAATGCAAAGGACATTTGTGGTTGTTCCCTTTTAATCAAATGTTTGATAAATGTTTTGCTGGAGAGATTAAGTGGTGAGCATCGTGTAGATAATGAAAATATACAATGATTCTCGCCTCATAAAATACGATAGACATCAGTATTTATTTTTGTGATTTGGCTTCATTAGCAGATAAATGAAATCACCGACCAGGCTAAAAGCTTTTCCAATCAGAATGAAAGAAAAAGTGCAACTTTATATTCCAGCAGGAATTAGAGGCCGTGTGAAAAATTGAGCCATGCAGTTATGATACCAGAAATATAAAATGACAATGGCAGTGCGTCACGTAAGCTCAGATCGCTGCTGCTGAAAAAGTATCTTCACTTGAAACATTCCCTGTGAATTCCCAAGACTCAGATTTAAAAGGGATCATCCTGCATGAGCAATTTCAAAAGTGATTTGGCCTGTTTCATGATACACGGAGATCGTAAATAAATGGTCAACTTTCTTGCTCGAATTATACGGCTGATCATTCGAAGTCACAGTATAAGTTGAGAATATCAAAATTTCTGAGTTACCTATCCTGGTCTTATACGCAGCATTCATCTGAACAAATCTTTGATTTGTAAAAAAAAACAAAAAAAACTCAAAAACACGTATCTTTCACATGGTTGCCACGGCATAAGGAAAACAAGGCATTTAGATGAAATTATTAGTTAAAAAAATTAAAGAGTTGTTTGTTGTAGAATGTTGCAATAAACATTGGAATGGAATGAAGTTATTCCCCCATGCTCTTGCGTTTTTGATTGCAGCTTAAGAGGGGCTTATTGGTAGTAAATGCCTCTGCCTTGTTGTGGTAATCTTCATTCTAAAAAGGGAAAAACTGGGACAAATAGAGAATACAGGGTTTTTTCTGTATTTGAGTGTGAGCCTTGATTCCAAAGTACCTGAACAAAACGCGTTGTAGTGTGTATCATGCAGGCTGAAGATGAAAGGCAGACAATATTATTACTTAACAGTGGAACCATGAAAAAAAGACCTGGTTTATGATGGATTTATTTACATGGCAAGATTTTACATACTAACTGTGCCTATCATACAGGTGGAAAGCTCGTCATAACCTCTAGTTGTGAAATCTGGTTTGGTGCTGAGTGGAGTACCAGGTAGCATTAGTACTTTCCTCCTATTAGCTTTTCTTCGCACAAGAGATAGTGTTTGAAATTGAAGACGTCTTCATTCTCCTGTAAATCAGGTTCATTTATGAGTGGATGCAGCTTTCTGCCTCTCCTTCCACCGCCTTTCGTCATTACTGTTTGCCACCGTTAAGGAAGAATAATACAAACAGAAGTTTATTAGACAGGAAGGAGACATAATGAAAACCTTCACCAGTAGGCATGTCTTGAAAAGTAGCACTACATATCTTAACTGCATCCCATAATTGGCTCGGAAGTTAGGTGTCCAAAGGGAGAGACGAAAGAAAGCAAAACAAAACAAACGATTTGAAAATACATATTGAACTACTACTAAAACATTGCATTGATCTTAATTGCTCAACTACATGTCACTAGTAATAGATATTGTTTTCGTTTCATTGTGATTAAAAAGGAATCGTTTAATTTAGACACATAAGCGCAACAGGTCGATTTGGAAAGACATCCTCATTCCTTTTCATTTTAATGACCATAATGAAAGTTAAAGCAACATGTTTTCTGAGGTTTTGATACATCTATTGCGAATCTTGTCATTGGATGTTCGGAAGTTGCCGCCTGGAGCTAAACACTGTGACCTGGATTGTAACTTACAGCTTAACACACAATGTGCATTTACGAAAGACTCCGAAAGTGCAGCCACTGGAATTAAGTTAATTCTTTTTTTCTTTAGAAAATCAGCAGTCGTACGGTGAACGTAAATTAAAATAACAAGGATTAAAATAAGTAATCGGATAGACCAGAAAGTAATTTGTGAATGAAATTGTTTGAGCTCTTTGGGGAATACCATAGAAAATACAACATTTGGGTTATCTGTCGCTTCTTATAGTGTGCGATCTGTTCTATTGATAATATTCAAGTCAGAGACTGGACAATTCCTTATTTGGTCCCAAACACATGAGCATACTATATATGATACGTAGGCTACTCCTAATTTTACAGCCACATGTGAATTTTAATGCCATGCTATTGAATTAAGTTTGCTTGCTGTTTAATTATGTTTTTTCTTTTTTCAAAAAAGTCAAAGCACTTCCATACTCCTGGTCATTTCCATCATGAGACAACTAGGATATTTCCCTGCAATTTCATGTGAAGGTTGTATCTTTTTATATTGTCTCAAAATTTTTAAAATGTGATACGAATGGGTGGCATAAACAAAGCCCATGCAACTAATATCTTTAACAGCGCCCACTCATTTTCCTTTGAACCAGTATTTGCAAAACGCTTGTGTTTTTTTCCAAGACTTTTTCTCGCATCGCATCTGATCTGTCTGCAGGGATGAAAGTTGGGGTGGAAATTAGTCGCTATATCATATCATAGGTACAAGGGGTCAGTATTTTCTGTACGTTTTAAGACACTTTTACAGATATATGTCATTAAGGTACGTGTGTTGTTCGTGGAAAGCTTCAAGAGGCTGCGGATTTGCACTGACATCACATCCCTCTTGTGAATATGAGAAGGAGCATGAGCGAAGAAATCTATTGTCCCCGAGGTCAACTTTGAGGATCAGCTGCTACATGCACAGGATTTCAACCTACGCCACTTTCGTCTAATATTAGTACAGCTCACCAGATGCGACCGTCACCTACCGTACAACCAAGAGACGAAAGCCGTACGTTCAGTCCAGTCAAATGTAACGTCAGTTTCATGGGAGATAACTCTTTCTTCCGAGTCGGATTTATTAAAACACCATGGTTGGGCTTTTAAAAGGCCATTTACCTCTCATCTCCACTGATGATGTGTGCGACAAACATCTGTGCCTCGCACTACATAACAGCTCCCTTCACTCAATTTGGGGTAATTCCATAATGATTTCGATGACATAATATCGATGGGCACTGGCCAGATATTTCCCTGGATAGGCTTTTGAAAGCCAGGATAAATTTGATATAGCAGTGGGTAACAGTATCAGTATCTGTGAGAGGGATGTGATAGGCATGATTGTCTGCCAATGGAGTAAGATTATGAGATGATTGCATAATTTAGACTCTGAAAGCTTCTAAATATAATATTGATTTGGGCAAGGGTGACCCAAGGGAGTTGCATATTGAAGGATATAGACAGTAGACTAGGGGCTCACCGAACACTGCTGACTCTGCATTCAAACTCCTCTCAATACATCGAGCCTTACTTTCACAATAACGTTAATAATCTTACATTTTGTACATAAATTTGATCAAATCAATGGTGAAAGGCCTCAGATTGGAACGTGACAGAGCAGTTAACGGGTTGATGTGAGCGAGATTAAATTTGACATGTAGCTTTTTATGGGCGAAAGTTCAGCCCACGTCACAGCACTTCCATGCTACATTTGAAAGAACTCTTGTGAAATAAATTTCCACTGTGTTTCACAAGGCACAGAAAGCCAGTAAAGGCTTAAATTTCCTGCAGTAAAGAATCTGTTTGCTGATGACGAAAAAATTCTCCTAACGTTATGAGGCATTTCGTGTTGGAGGCAGTGCAAATCTTTAAAGCTTAAACATAAGCTGTGGTTTGGGCAAAGGACTGCAGAGCTTTGGTAAAAGAAAACCAAAGTAAACGACTTGGACAAGCTTTCAGAAAAAAAGAAGTTGTTTCTTTCGTTTAGCATTTTGTTGTAACTTAGTCTGACATAAGAGATTTTTCTCAAAGAATGTAGCAAAGGAGTGTGGGTGTCTTATTAAGACCGAATCAAGCTGCTTCTTGCTTTATTCCACGAGTTAACATTTTAATGTAGGAATACAAGTAAACTTAATCAAAACTTGCACATATACTTTGATGTTGCTAGGCAATAATATTCTGTGAAATTCTCTACCATAACATTTCAAAGATATATATTTCAAACTACAATCACTTTGAACCCTTTATAAGGTAACCTATATTACATATGCATCAACTTCTGTTTGGAAATACAAAATAAAACTGATGTATGCGAAACAGGGGAGGCTTGCATTCTCATAAACAGTCATACGGCTTTCTGTCATGGAATTTAGTTTCAGCTCGGAATTATGCAGATCTAACCTATCATTAGGCTTCAAATATGAATATTTTTCATCCTTTCCATCCACTCGTATTGACCTGCCAATTGGAAAGAACGGCAGTAGTTCACATGTACGTCTATGGAATTACCATTCTAAATGAAATCCTTTTGTTTTCCAACTTTGCTACTCTGTTTTACAGGGGGCAGATATTTTCTGGACCATCCATGGCAACTGATTAATGTGTAAAAGGGTATAGTGCTGCCGGCAACTACTAACAGTTTGATCACGTTTAATTTATTTGTGTTTCAAAATCTATTTTCCAGATCAGTGAATTACGAAATTCAATACTAGGAAAGCCCTTGCCTTGGAAAGCGGATGATTATGTGAGAAATGTAACGGAAGTCCATACAAGAAAATTCAGTGATAAACAATCGGCATAGAGATTTGCGGAGCAACGAGCCATAGAGCTCAAGTCCAAATGGCCTTTGTGCCAATTTTGGCAAATTCAAGCAAAGTGGCGAGAGTAAATGCCGGGGCCTTTTCCATAATTAAAAGGAAATTTTCATCAGTGGTTGTCGTTCGCAGTCTTGCTGGACGCATTCATTAGGGGTCCTAAGTCATACTTAAGCAATTCTCACGATGTTAAGTCAATTGACCGAAAATCAACGCTCTTCTCAAAGCCAGTAATTGACAAGATTCTGCTGACCACTAATGACGCGAGAAAAAAAAATGAACATCGATGGGATGTAGCGTTAAGTTCTGGGTGTTCATCCCAAGTGTTCCTCGGCCTTACACGATACATACATCAGAAGTAAGCAAAATCAATATGTACTGGCTACTGCTTGATGGATGCAGAAGTTGCATGGATTGCATGTAAAACTCACCTCGCACCCCCCACATTCCCTCTTAAATCATCAAAATAATTGATTGATCAATTGGAAGTTTCCTTAGGGTTGGTCCTGTAGTGAGTAAAACAGGTTTTTAGAGAGAAAAGTATAGATTATATAAGCATTATACCAGATTCTCTTGTGCTGGGCTAAAGAGGTTGTGGAATCAATGCATGTAAAATAAGGCACTGGTAGTGTAGCTTATCTAAACCTCGGATTTCCCGGAGTGTTTCTGTAATCTGAGCAACATTGAAAGAAGTCCTTTACTGGAAGAAAAGAAACCTAATGTTCTTCTGTGCTCAAAGTGACCCACGGCTGCCAGAGGCCCGCAGCACTTTTAGCCCCTTCTTACTGCAGAAATAAATTCCACAAAATGCCATTGTCGACATTTGATTTAGAGCAAGGGGTGCACCGTGGCTTTGCATAAAGCCAAGTGAAATTACTGATCATATGTGTATTTTTGCCACATCTTAAAAAGGAAAAAAATTAATTTTTGTCCATTCAAATTCAATAAGTGTGTGTAATTTGGAAAATTACAAAAACAGTTTCCCTCTGAACCGAGACAATTTTAATTATTGGACTTCTTAAGCAGCACTTCTACTTTGGACGATTAATTAAAACGGAGAAAGCTTCTGCTGCGGCATGGAATGTCTGTTAGTCGTCGGTAAATCAAATTTGATGTCAAAAGAGTACACTTCTCCCTTCAAACTCCTTTTCTGTCAAGTGCAAAGAAAGCTTTCGTAGGATTTGAAGAATGTCATATATAATCAACAAGATCATGTAATGCCACAGAGAATAATATCAGAGTTACTGTACTCGGCAGTACCAGCAGATTTACAAGTACCACAGAGATAAATGTATAACCGTGTGTGGCCTAGCTTCGCATATGCGTTCTACGTATATCTGTGGTATCACACCAGGAAAGGGCAATAACCAAATCAGGAAGAAAAAAAGCCAAATTCATGGCGATATTGTAATTTTGTGAGAAGTTTCTTAACACATCTGTACTTTAAGGCTTTCTAGCTGTTACCAATACATTGAAATATATCGGCCCAAAATGAATATTCGGAAGTCTTGTTTTTCACAATTATATGAACAATTTGCGGCATTTTGTAGGTACGGATGAGCTGCATGTAAAGTTACCAGGACGAGGAGAAGAATCGCCGTCATTACGCGCACGAGGATTGCGAGGGCAACACGGTCATCATCACAACTACAGCAGCACCAACAGTTCAACACCACAAAGTAGAAGTAAAGCTGGTGAGATTTATTTGGTCGTTTTTATGACACAAATAATATCATGCGAAAAGATAACTGAAACTTTTGAAAGCTTCTTTGTAAAAACTAAACCTTGTTACTGCAGGTACCCCTGATGACTGCAGCAGTAGTAGTAGCAGCAGTGCAGCACTACACTTGGTCACACGCGAGAAGAATCGCAGTAGCGAAGATGTACTCAAGGAACAAGCCAACATATTAGACAACATTGAAAAAAATAGAAACGACAAATACGAGAGAGGCTGTGCAACAATGTCCCCGAAGAACTCTCCGAAGAGATCAAGGCATTATCAGACAACATCGACGTATAAGGCTGAACGCGGTGGCTCTGTTTCTATTTACGACACTGACGGACCCAAGGACGAACAAAGAACCTTGTCACCAGATGGTGCTGTAACGATGAAGATCCGAGGTCATGCGAGAGATGGGAGTTCTGGTTCATCAAGGAGTCAAGAACTGTTGAATCAGCCGTTTGATACATATCCTCACAAAGGTATATTCCTTTTCAGCTTCGTCTTTAGACGATGTGCGTGTGTGTGAAAGTATGTACATGTATGCGTGCGTGTGAGGGACTTTCCGCGAATCTTTGGTGTTGTCTTAGACTATCTGGTAAGTCAGGAGGAAATTATGTAATTGAGCGAGAACCATTTTAGTTTGATCTCATTGGTATTTTTTTTTCTTTGTGAGTCCAAATCACGTTGGAATCAAACAATAGAACTAGACACGGTGACTGTGTATTTACACAGCCACATATATTAGTCTCCACAGGGAGCCACCCTTCACCAGATGTGTGTACATGCT
>JBCAUG010011959.1:0-11085 GCA_038406175.1 Haplosyllis leylae
TTGACCACCACATTGGGTTGGGGTGGGGGGGCGTACAAGAACGGGGGGGGGGGGGTGAATGAAAACATTACACCGGTTCCAAAGGAGAACTTGATTGACAGATCGTGGTGGCATCATTGACTTTTTAATTTTGTGTGTTTACCTGGTAGGTAGGTTTCCTGATGAGCAGCATTCCATGCCGAGGGTGAGTTTCCTTGTTCTCACAAGTCTCACACAGATCATAGTCATAGCACATGATGCACTTGTATCTCTTTCCGGTTATGTTGTATCCGCATCCGTCACATGTGGCAATTGGTAGGAGGTCAAATTCATTCACATCGCATGGGTTGCCACGGAAGGTCTGAAAAGGTAAAGCAAAGGTGACAAAAAGATTATCCCTGATGCTAGTCGATAAGGGTATCAGCCAAATTGTTCAAATTGTACTTTTTTCATATCTTGAAAGTGCCTCTATGGTAGCATCACATCCAAATGTACTGTTTACACTGAACAGTGACATCACCTCCCTTAATGTACTAACTTTAATTGACTTATAATTGTGTTTTTCTATAATTCATAATTTTCTGCCAAATCCTGCCAGCATTGATATTCAATGGGTTGCGTCCATTGGATGTCAATGCTGGCAGGATTCTACCAGAAAATTATGAATTATAGAAAAACTCGACGGTGTATTCATTCAGTGCAAATTTGCAATGCACAAACTAATAACAACAGATTTCTAACTATCTATATTTTCGTGATATGAAGTAACATTACAAAGTGTAATAACAATAACAATTTTCAAATCTATGAGGACTCAAGCAGAATACTGGAACCTTAAATGTACAGCAGAGTGTGTGAACAAGTGTTCTTGATTTTACAGTGCTGCAACATTCAAAATTTCGGATGGAGTTTTTCTCTGAATTTGCTACCGCACACAGCTCTGGAATGATTCAATAATTCGTGATTTTCACACAATCAGAATGGTTTATGCATCCTTTACCTTTGTGTCTCTGATGAGATGAAAGATGTTGTGTTCAGGGTGAGTTCCCTTCGTCTCACATGATTCACACAGGTCGTAGTCAATGCATGAATCACATTTGTACCTGTTTCCACGGATTGGTGTCATGCAGCAACCGTCACACCAGATCCCAGCATGTGTGACGGGGGAATCTGGGATCAAAAACGCAAACATTTTAAATCAAATGAGTGAAGGAGACTTTCCGACTGTTACTCGAAGAAAGTTGTGCCAAACAAAAATAGAAAAAATGGGTGGAAGCCTCTGATGACAGACTGATGTCATTTCTGGTACCAGTCTCCCGCTCTCGAAATCCTGGATCTGTCACCTTGATTTGCAATGTTACGGTCACTCATCATGCATGTTTTACCTGTTATAGGTTCACCAGCAATAGGAACCTCCCTCCTGAGCTTCTTTGCCGCAGCTGATAATTTCACCGGGACTGGTGCATCTGCGCCTGTTGGAATGGAGGCATCGGTATGTGAACAGGCATTCGAGTTTTTGCATAATTCGTCATTTTCTGGCAAATCCTGGCAGGATCCTGCCAGTATTGACATCCAATGGTCGTAACCCATAGAATGTCAATACTAGTAGGATCCTGTCAGGATTTAGCAGGAAATGACAAATTATGCAAAAACTTGATTGTCAAATTTGAGTTAAGTATCTACTTTCAAATTTATTTCTAAACAAGAAAGTCCTCCTGTGTGAACACAAGAGGCATACCACCCACCACATATGTCACGGAGTGACCTTTTCGCACTTGTCATAACTGGTTCCCGGTCTACTAGACTTGGGAAAATGGGTACCACTCATCACTACTGACATGACAGTTCTGTGAGCTGCTGTGTCAGAAGAGACGTGTTCCCCCCTACAGATGCAAGGTGGACACAACTTTTCGTGTTTGTTGCACATGCGTAGTACACCCTCCAAGACCTATAAAAGCGGCTGTCACCACCGAAAGCAGGCAGTCAGTCTGAGTTAGACTCGAATTAGGAGTCGTCTACCCTCCAAGATCCCTTGTCATGACATTCTTCTTGGGTGCTAAATCTGTCGCCCCCCACTGAGGTCTTTGACAGATATCTTGCATTGTCATTAGTTATTAGTTCATCATACTCACCGAGTAGTTATCTGTCATTACTGACAAGTCATACACATGGTCGTATTCGTCTAACCCCGTACAGCCAGTAATTCCATTATAGATTGCCACATGGCCTAAGAGCTTCATGTGTAAGGTTATTGAGTAACGATGGGACATGAACCACCACCGCTTTGTCAAGTGACTAGTGATGCAGCACATTTTAGTAAATCTGTCGCACCACAGCTAACAGCCCTGCAAGGTTTGAATTGCCCGCACACTGTGTAAAAAGAGTCATCAACAGGAGGGATATCGGCTTGTCATTATCCCAGGTTCATCAATTCATTCCCCCCTGTTGCATACAACATGTCGTGTGTGACATGCAACACATAGCTGAGCTATCCCTGACTTGTACTAGTGGGGGTACCCCAACTGACTTGTACACTGACTTGTACTGGGGGGGTACCCCACCTCAGCCAGGGTTGGGGGTACCCCACTTTAGCCGGGGGGTACCCCAGTCATGGCTGGGGGGATACCCCAGGTACCCCCCCTGTGGACAGACAGACTCACGCCTGTGAAAACATTACCTTCCCCATTCCTTGGGAATGCGGGCGGTAATAAGACTAAATGGGTGACATTGTGTGATTCATCTGAGCTGACCATTTTAAATGATACCCCCAATCATAATTATAATTTTGAGTACGTTTAACTCGCACAGAATGACTCGTTTCACAGGACGATTCATAAAGTTGACAGCATTGCTCACGACTTCCCAGCCGTTCAGTGTCACTTCTACTGTTGGATACGAAATAACCAAACCAAGGCTTGAACGGATACTACAGGGCAATTTCGCATTCTTCGGTTTTGGTGAATGACGCTGTATTTATTCTTCAAAGGGGAAGTTACCTGCTGCCTTATCTGTTAAGCTGACAGACTCCAATTGACCACACAAATCCTCCATGGTTTTCATGTCGACTTTCTCATGATCGGAGTATCTAATGTATTTTGCACTGACCAGAGAGTCACTTCTGACTTCTTTGGCAATATCCTGGATTGTTTTCATGTTGCTTGCGATGTCCTCCTCGGTGATCTTGACAAAGTTTATGTTTTCTTCAATATTGTCCAGCATAGTGATTTTTTCTTCCATGAAACATATTTTTCCATCAAAGTTCAGGCTGAACTTAGAATTTTGCTCATTGGCTTCTTCGAGTAATTTATCATATACTTTACTGAGCATTTTCATTTTGTCTTCCTTCTCCTTTTCAATGAGAACCATGCACGCTGTATTCTTCTCCATTACTTCTCTCTTTTCAGTTAATAGCTTTTCCTTATTTTCCTGAATATCTTTCTTCATTGACTTGATATCAGCCATCAACGGATTACATTTTACTTTAATCTGATCCAGATCCAGATATTCGTGATTTTTATGAAATCTTGCCTTGCACATGGGACACACTGGCTTCTGGCACCCAGCTTCCTTGCAGTACAGACTTAATTCTCTGCCATGTTCGACACAAATTCCAAACGTTTCACCAACAAAAGCTACCCCTGTACTGTCAGGGATAGTTGAGGTTGTTGTTGTGGGCTTCTTCTTTATGTGTGTGATGATATACTTGTTTTGTGGAAAGCTTCTGGCTCCACTTGTAGCTTCATGCTTGACTCGACACTCTGGACAATCGAGTTTGTTCTCTCGGATCAGAATCCTGAGACACGTTTCACAAAGGGTGTGGCTACACGGAAGTATTTTCGGTACGTGATCTCCTGTTACGGTTACAAAAGAAATATCAAGAGACAATGAAACTCACTTTTTTCATTTTCCCCCTGTAAAAAGTTTGTAAATAGAAAGAACCAGTTGTGGTTCAAAGGTCAACTATCTTTGAAATTTCCAAAAGCTTCTAGTCAACTCGCCCCGCCCCTACCGTGTGTAATGTGCTCTTCACTTACACTCGCCAACACGAGGACTCGGCAATCCCCCCTACTCAACATGTCCCTCCCAATGCCTGGGCCAATTTCACATGTATCATTATTGCAGTGGCGGATCTGGGGGGACAGGCTAGGGACGCGGCCCCCCGGGTCCAATTACTTTCATTTTCATACAGTTTTCGGGAAAATTTGGGAAAAATAATAGGTTGGCGCCCCCCACCTTGGGGATTGGCGCCCCCGTCTGGGAAATCCTAGATCCGCCACTATTGGTAAACTAACCTGTCTCTCCATATTCTTCAAAACACACAGTGCAATGGGTTGTGTCATCCACCTCCTCAGCCATACTGAAATGATACTCTGCTGGCGATAAAATGCTACGAATTGATAACGTTTCGGAACAAAATATATAGGCCACACCTGAACACGACACGTCATTTATGCCATAGTATGCGATGTTAAAATGACACAATAAAGGGAAGGAAAGGACTTTTATGGACATTTATGATAATTAGTTGAAGTGATAAATTTGTCACTTTGATGACAATCAGTGATGGACCCACCCCGAAATTTCAAGCAGTCTTTGGCAATATTTGTAAGGACAAATTTCCCTTTAACGTACAAGATACATGAATATGAGAGGCAACCAAGGGAGGGAGTACCAAACTATTATTCAGTCAATCTTTACCCCAAACAAATTGTGAATTGGAAAATATTCGGAAAACAGGCAAAATTCAATACACACGATTGGGGGGGGGGGCGCCAACCTCCTATTTGACCAATTTCCCCTTAAAACTTCGAACCCCCCGAAAAGGAAAAAGTTTTGGTCAAGAGGGGAGGACTCGGGCATTGCCCCCCCCCCCCGGTCCGCCGCCAGTGGTAATTTGTAACGTGACAAGTCCTTTATTTTGGTTTTTAAAGATTTTTTGAAATCACAACGCAAAACTATGTCATAAGCATTAAGATTTATCATTGAAACATGAAGATACAAAGCAGCACTGAATGTTTTCGTAATTTGTTTCCTGGGATGTGCTCAGTTTTCAAAAATTTCCAATTTGTATCTATTTCCATCACTGAAAAAATATATACGGGTTGGACACGGTTAATTCGAAGTGTTTCATCTGCAAGATTTTCCTTCGATTTAAGTGGAAATTCGGATTAAATTATGTGCCGTAAATCAAAGTTTTGGAGAAACTTCGAATTAGAATTTACTTTGATTTAATACTTCAAATTAGGATTTACTTTGAATTAATCTTCAGATTAGGGCTTACTTTGGATTATCTCTTTGAATTGTGGCTTCCCTTCATTCAACTGTTTGAACAAGAAAGTCCTCCTGTGTGAACGCAAGAGGCATACTGTCTGCTGCATAGCAACCCCCCTGGTTGAGTACCCCCAGCTGAGTACCCTCACCCCCATGGGACTGAGTATCCCCCCTGCTGTGGGACTGAGTACCTCTCCTGGCTGTTGGCCTGACTACACCACCCCCAGACAGATCCCCCTGGACAGACCCCCTGGCTATGTTGATGATCTGAGTACCCCCTGTGAACAGACAGACACCTGTGAAAACAGTACCTTACCATTGTACTACATGTGCAGACGGTAAATAGACTCTGACCAACTTCAAATTATGAAATGAAGCCACAATATAGCATCCTTGCGGTTCTTACACTGTAACATGAAACCATGTGTTGCATTGACTGCTTCAGTAGAACAACTATATAAATACATCAAATGTGTCAGTTTGTGTTGACAGCTTCAACCATTTACTTCAAAGTAAATATAAAATATATAAAATGTTTGTTTTCCTTCTTTTGTGTCAGTACATGCATTAGTACAGTATAATATACAACAAAATGTCTTCTTCCAAGCCTAAACATCAGCATACAGACATTCTGCACAGATTTGCCTGTTCTTCCAAATAGAGCTGGATCTAACAGAATTCTGGATTACCGAGGTAAACTGAATACATGTACATTTACTACATCACTGTATTATAACCTTGCATTGACTGCCTCAACAAATTGATGTACATACAGTATAATATTTTGTTCTGTTTTAGGTTTAATGCACCTGAACCCAAAGAAAGGTACACTCTACAAGCCAACACCAGCCAAAAAGGACAGTGGGAGGAAATGGTGGCCTAGTACTCAAGCACTCTGTGAAATATGATGCTATCAGAGAACAACAAACCTGTGTATTACATGGGCACCATTTATGTGGTAACTACCAACTGTTTAAAGTCTCAAAGCAGTCAATGCAACTGCAAATGTATAGTAATGTAGTACATGTATTAAAGGGTCAAAGCAGTTGATGCAATGCTAAATGTACAGTAATGCAGTACATGTATTACTTTTAGGCTGGAACGAGAAATGTCATGGCTCAAGTGGTATTGGCTGAAGAATGTCAGTACTTAGGCACCAGATTTGACTGAAAAAGTACTTAAGAGAGGTCACAGGAATGCATGTCCCCTCTGGTGGTAAGCAAAGGCCATTGATTGTCTACATGAGGACACAGAAAACTTCATGACCAGTCTGATGGAAGACACCAACCTGCTCACAGTACATGCTAGACATGTAACTCTTCAGCCAAGAGACATCCAGTTGGCTAGGTGCATATGCAATGACAAAGACTGGCAGGTTATAGATTATTGTGATTAATTTAAAGCCATACTGTACTGTACTATACTGTATAAACTTGTAAAAGAACAAATAAAGAATTACTTTGAACCAATTTATTGTTTCTATCATGTCAAAGCAGTTGATACAAAATGTTTAAGATGTACAAAGAAAAAATACATTAGATATGCATCTGTGTTTATGCAGTCAACACACTTCAAATAACAGTGTAATTTTTAATTCCAAGTAATTGAATAACAAGGGTCTTCAAATAAAACCTTCAAATTACACAAAGTTGCCACAAAACTTCAATTTACAGTGACTTTGAACTAAGTTAGTCCTCAAATGACTTTGATCTTGTGGAACTTCGAACTAACTGTCTTTGAATTAACCATACATTTTAACATTGAAAAGATTTGAGAAAAAGTTCAAATTAAGCGGATCTTCGAATTAACCATGTTCGAATTAGCCGTGTCCAACCTGTACCAACACAGTAAACTTAGTGCGAAGAAAACACATGGGCTAACTGTTGTGGAAAAGTACTTTTTCAACTTCTTTTAAAGAGAGGAATGACAAGATTTGAAGGTGTCATTTCTGTGCATTGATAAAACTGAAAAACTTTGTGTGGCACCAAGATACAAAGTTTTTTTTTGGCAAGATAGCATTGATCACAACAAACAAAAAATTCTTTACATGAATGTGTTGCGTTTTAGATAAGTACAAAATAAAAGTTACATTCGAAGTGTACACAAAAATTTCGTCATGATTCTGTTTCATATGAAATTAAATTAATGATTAAGGATGAATGATACTTTAACACACAAAACTGGAATATTTGACATTTCATGCAAGATATACATACTGCAGTACAACAGTAGTGAAATAAAACATATCAATCAATAACTCAGTGGCGGGTCTAAGGGGGCCCTAGGGATGTGCCCCCCCGAGTCCGAATTCTTTTATTTTCATGCAGTTTTCGGGAAAAATTTGGCCAAATAATAGGTTGCCCCCCCTCCTTGGCGGTTGGCGCCCCCGTCTGGATATCCTGGATCCGCCACTGAATATATAAAAATATTTAAATTAAAACGAGTAAGCACAGCCAACAATATTCCCCACAGTAATAAGCTCACTGCCACTGCCCACATGTGAACGATAGTGCTTGGTGAGCCATGCATGGATCGAAGATCATACTCGTTGACGGTGAATCCACAGCTACAGGTTATGTAACACCTACCCAAAACAACTGTCATTGCTCCTCCCACTCCAAATGGCCTTGAGAGATGAACCTGTGACCTTGTAGAGTTAGCAAATGAACTTGATGATCTTGTGACTTTTTTATTTTTGCCACACCCCTAAATGATCTCATCTCTCACAATCATCAAACTCATTTGTTAATTCTACAAGGTCATAGGTTCATCTCTCAAGGCCATTTGGAGTGGGAGGAGCAATGGCAATTGTTTTCAGTAGGTGTTACATAACCCACTGCCGTGGATTCACTGTCAATGAGTATGAAAAAGCCTATTATGCAATTATCGCCATGGGCCATCTGTCACCAAGTACAATGATTGTGCTTGGCGAGCCATGGTCCATGGTGACTGTTAAGCAACACTCATTGTTATGATGTGTTCTGAAAATAAAATATTGACCTTGACTTTTCCTTACAATGTTTGGATTGGCCACCAGAAGAAGATTATGACCTTTACCTTTACTTTGAATGCTCTGATTGGTCAGCTCAATAGTCACATGATAGAATCATTTGCATATTTGACAAACAGTGAATGCTTGTTATAACAGTCACCGTGGACCACGGCTGGCCAAGTACAATCAATCAACATTTGCTAAGTTCTGCCCGCTTAGCCGATAATGTTTACATTTTCCAATACAATACGCCCGTTGCTCGGGCATAATCAAGCATAGTATTTAGTATTTATGTTTACCGTAAACGTCCATGTTAATTGAGAAAAAAATCTACTCGGTTTGTTGTGGAGATATCATCATGATTCAGCGGTATCCCCTTCTATGTCCCCTTTCCCTTCTATATCCCTTTCCTCTTCTATATCCCCCCTCACAGTAGTAATTTTCATCTGATGCATCCCTGTATCTTCTTCTCGAGTAGTTGTTTTCTTCTGATTGATTTTGAGATCTCCAACATCCCCGAGAGTAGTTGTTTTCTCTTGATTCATCCCTATATCTCCTGGATCCCCGAGAGTAGTTGTTTTCTCTTGATTTATCCCTATATCTCCTAGATCCGCGATAGTAGTTGTTTTCTCTTGATTCATCCCTATATCTCCTGGATCCCCGAGAGTAGTTGTTTTCTCTTGATTGATCCCTATATCTCCTGGATCCACGAGAGTAGTTGTTTTCTCTTGATTTAGCCCTAAATCCCCTAGAGTAGTTGTTTTCTCTTGATTTATCCCTATATTTCCTGGATCCCCAAGAGTAGTTGTTCTCTCTTGATTCATCCCTATATCCCCGAGAGTAGTTGTTTTCTCTTGATTTATCCCTATATCTCCGAGAGTAGTTATTCTCTCTTGATTCATCCCTATATCCCCGAGAGTAGTTGTTTTCTCTTGATTTATCCCTATATCTCCTGCATCCCCAAGAGTAGTTGTTTTCTCTTGATTCATCCCTAGATCCCCGAGAGTAGTTGTTTTCTCTTGATTTATCCCTATATCTCCTGGATCCACGAGAGTAGTTGCTTTCTCTTGATTCATCCCTATATCTCCTACATTCCCACGAGTAGTTGATTTCTTCGGATTCCTCACTGTCGTAATCATCATCTGATTCTTCACTGTCGTCATCATCATCTGATTCATCACTCTCGTAAGCTTGGCACCTGTCGAGCACAAACCTTGGTCCACACCCACGCCTGCGCCTACCACGCCCTCGCCCACGGCGTCCACGCGGAGGTTTCCTGATGAGCAACATACCATGCTGAGGGTGAGTTCCCTGGCTCTCACAAGTTCCACACAGATCGTAGTCGTAGCACGTGACGCACTTGTATCTCTTTCCGGTTATGTAGTTTCCGCATCCGTCACATGTGGCTGATCGCGGGAGGTCGCATTCACTAATATCGCTTGGATGGTCAGAGAACGGCTGAAAATACGAAATTGAGCAACATGGATTTCACAAATAATCTCTGTTGCCAGCCAATGAGGGTCTAAAGTTCCAAGTTCTCTAAAGTCCTGGAACATTCAAAACTTTGGATTGTATAGGAGGAAGAACAAACTATTAACAAATCGTCATCGCTGAATCTGGGGTGTGCCTGATTCGGTGGATTCTGCCTGTTGTACACTAAGTATTTGTGAATGCTTCCACAGCAAATCAGCTGTGCATGAGCCCTGGGCACACCCCTGTTTTAACTCTTTCGGACTGCAAGTGACGTTTTTGTGATTTTTACTGTAAATCACAAAGGTGTGATAGTTTGCAATAGATACCAAGTACACAGAATGAAACACTACCCTTGTCACACAACTGGTTGTAAACACACACTTTTATCATTTGACAAATGAAAAATTCTTGGGTATTCATGGAAATCTTATTTCAAAAAGATGGGAATAAAATGAATACAAATTTTTGATAAAGTGAAACAACTGACAAAACTCGAACATATGTACACATTTACCATGTGTACTAACTACACCGAAATGTAATGTCCTGAAATTTTATCCAAAGTACTTGTTGAAATCAAAAAATTTTGGATTTTCCATCAAAACGCTTTCATTCCTCTCAGGTATAAAGATTTTTTTAAAACATTTCAAACATGTATCTGCAAACTTGACAAAGTTGAAAAAAATGTCCATATTCATTAGGATACTAATCCTTTCACATGCAAATTTTCATCCCAAATGTTATCTCAAAATTTTCTTCAGTAATTATGAAAATATTGTTTCATTCCGTCATATACAGGATGTTCTCACACAATATCTCCACAATGAAATAAGTCACTGTAAATCCTTTGTACTAAAATTATGCAACATCCTTTCTATCACAATATATCTGCAATGAAACAAGTCACTGTAAATCCTTATCCAATGCACTAACTAATCCAAGAATTCCAACAGATATGATTCATGTTTGAAAAGACACTGACATTGAAATATTTTGCTGTGACTCAAGCATTGTAAGCAAATCCCTCTTGATCTTTGTATCAATTTTCTCAATTTCCATAGCTCTAAATATTAGGAAACACAAAAAAAACATAAATACATTGAAATTGAACATACATGTACTGGTATTTGAAAAGTTGATTTTAAAAAGAAAATTTCATTTTTTCTTACGTTGGCAAGTATGCTGATACGTCGGGCGTTATGACTATTTCAAGGATACTGTGTAATGTTAGACATACCAAATATCTGCAAACGTGATTGTCCTGGTGTACCACATAGATAACTCTAATGCATATGATTAGGTATCCGTACAGTGGTAGTTTATTGTAGTACTTCTTGTAGTAGTTACAGGTTCATCATAAGATCATAAAA
>JBCAUG010011970.1:0-11085 GCA_038406175.1 Haplosyllis leylae
CCCAATCAAGCATTTCACCGAGAGCCCAGCATATAGGCACTATGCCTGCGCGGGCAATACTATACTATACTATACTACTATACTATAACGTGACTGCTTAAGTACAAGAGCAAAATAACACAGGTAAAGAATTTTGATTTTACAATATTGTTCGTCATTCATGACTGGTATTTTTATTACTAGTCATTTTAAATAAACAAATTTTATGTTAAGAACTGTCTATTTTTGCCAAAAATATCTAAAGAAGATTAATTTTAACATTGAAACAATTTATTGTAAAAGTTTATGTGATTGACACCAAGCCTAAATACAGAATGAATGTGTGTCGGTTATCACACAAGTGTTCTGTTTGTTTCTCCTTTAATCTATGTAATATATAAAGAACAATCATTGTGGCTTTATTAGCTGTGAAAGCAATCGAGACCGAAGGTTGAGATTGCCTTTGAAAGCTAATATAGCACTGATGACTGTTCCGTTATATGATATAAACCACGTCTTAAGACAATAGACATTGTCCTTATAGTGGTTTATTTAATATTTGAATTCCCTTTGTATTCAGACTACATTCATTGATCGTATTCAGTTAACTGTTCTAATTAACTGTCTACTGTTCACTGGTTTAAGATGTACGAGTAATTTGTGAATAGGGTTAATAATAGGTCTATGACATTTACAAATTTAGCGGATTCGTCAAATCTAACACAAGACGGTAACCTAGCGGTGTACAGAATAGTTTGCGCACTAGCACATTGAACTGCAATACATGGGTGGAGGCAGGTTTCCAACTTTTGTTCATCAGTCCAAAGCTGCCTAAAAATATGAAAATTCCATATTTTCAAGGGGGTGCGGCAGAGGGGGGGTTGAACCTTTTGTTGTTTGTCAGTTCAAAACTGCCCGGGGCAGGGGTGGGTTCTCGAACGTTTGTTTCTGAGTCCAAACTGGCGAAATCCCAAAATCCCATATTCCCTGGGAGAGGCGGAAAGGAAGAAGGGGTGAGGAGGAAGGGCAGGAGGGTGATGGTGGTGAAAATGGTGATGTGTGAGACATCTGGTGAGAATTTGAGGTGAATGAGAACTTTTTTCTCCCGCCAGGTAGTCTGCGTGCGCAAACTCAACAGAGACCTCGAATATATCTAAAAATAACTGAAATACTTGACGTGACCATAATTGATATTGCAGTGAATTTCCAAACTACCGTTGCAGATCTCCGAGTAACGGTGGGATGATTTCAACTTCTACAAGGGTTCTAAATATACGGATGCATGGAGATGCATGAGATGGCGCATTTTTCCGGACAGGACGGAACACAGTCACCAATTGTTGATGCAAACCCCGATACAAATAAACCACTAGTACATGAAGAGGTTACAGTATCCATGGAACATGAAGGTTTGAAAATACTTTAGTATGTTACATTACTTGTAACACAACAACTTCTCGAAAGCATTTAAACATCCCTTCCTGGCAATTGGGTAACCATGACTACCATTGATTCCCTCAACAGAGCTACTATAGTAGCGGAGTCAAGGAAGACACTCCCGACGGGTATCTCCTCCCATATGGGGCAAAATATCTTTAATTTCATGTACTATTAAAATGCAGTCTTTTGTCCGCAAGTAATGAAAATAGAAACATGCTGAAATCAGATTTCTAAAGCTAATTTGAGTAAAAAATCTATTGTAAATGTTTTTCATTGACTGTTTTAAGGCTCGTGTTACTTTTTAATTGTTTGCCATCATTTCTCAGAATTGATGTCTTGAAAAAAATTGAGCCGCAAAATTGTCCGTTGTTACATGTTGCGAACACAATCCCCCAACAAATGAAATAATTTTTCTTGCAGGCCACTTGACGGATCTTCATATTTGGCAACTTGCCAAAAAAATCACAAGCGAAGAACAGCTTCAAACCTTAGGAAGAAATATCCTACAACTTCCGGAATATGAGGTCAGATCGGTGATGAATGGTAAAAGGTACGCGTTACCTGCCCGGGAAATTCTGGAACTCTGGAACAGGGATCAATACACAGCAGAAGACGCCTACGAGAACCTCTACACTGGGTTGATGAAACGTGGATGGAGTCAGCTGGCGGAGGAACTGAAATGTGAAGGTGAGGAAAAAAATGTACAGCAGCCATAAAATGAGGCACCTCAGGCCAGGGATTAAAACGACTTGAGCACGGTATTTTTGGTGGCTCGTTAGAGTCATCTTAGTGGTTGAATAAGGGGGTCTTATCATTCTTGGGACAGCAAAAGAAATGAGCCTTTGGCAGTTTTATGACAATTAGCCCTACTTTAACCTGCAGTCAGTAGTTGGAATTTGTGTACACAGAATGCTGCCATGACGTCATTTTGCACGCCACCAATTGGGTCAACGACGCAACGTATTTTTTCATTGTTTTGGTGAGTGGGTGCCAACTAAGTTTCTCACCAATGCTACCACTACTAAGCACCTTACCAACAGACAACAAAACATTTGGTGCCTATTTTTTTTCTGACGTAAATGTAATCTATTTTATTAAACTCTGAAAGCAGTGATAGTATCCTTGTTTTATCTATAACTTGAGTTGTGATGGACATGATCATTTACCGAATCCAATTTGCATTTTACAAGTGAGTGATATTTTAACTTGCTTTTAGGCTCTCTCCGAGATTCAGACATCTGGGACCTTGCTCAAAGAGTCGTCAGTGAAGAGGAACTTCTAAGCCTGGGTACGGATGTCCTACAGCTTCCCGAGTATGAGATTCGTTCAGCACTGTCTGACAATAGATACGCAATAGCAGCGCGGCAAATTCTACAACTCTGGACAGAGAACCAAGACACTCCAGAAAAAGCCTACAGGACTCTGTACAGGGCTCTATGGGACAATGGGTGGAGAGATTTCGCACAAGAATTGAGACAGTGGGACCAGGAAGGTAAAGCAATGTTTAGCAATTTGTATGCATTTAGTCACTGGTCTTGTGTGTTTTGACTAATGGGTGTCTCGTCCATTTCTCTTATTGTTTAAAACATAGTTTAAGTGGAGTTAACAGATGACTTCTTTTCAAATGCGGTAGCTCAAGGAAAGGGTCCTGAGAGATCCTTTTGAGTGGCGCATACCAGGGGTCACTGGAACGGTCTTTTTCCACAATATATACTGTTTATCAATGTCACTGATAAAAGATTGCCTATTTCTTTTAGGTTCTTTAACTGATGTGCACATCTGGGAACTAGCCCGGAGGATCACCAATGAAGAAGAACTTCAGCAGCTCTGTAAATATGTACTTCAAGTTCGCAACCCTAATGTTACAACATCACGGCATCAACAGAAAGAAGCTATCAGTTTCGTAGCACGAGAAGCTCTGAAAATCTGGACGAAAAACCAAGCAACTGAAGAAGAAGCCTACGGAAACCTGTACAGTACTCTGTGGAATCACGGTGAGCAGCAACTGGCAGAGGAACTGAGGCAGTGGGTGACGGGAATTCCAACAGCAGAGAGTAAGTACAATTCTTCTGCATGGGTGCACAGGCATTTAGCAAACATTTAGCAAACGGTAGTTGTGGGCAAACCCTTGCTGTATCAAACAGAATAACAACATTATAATTAACAAATATTCATAATTTTATTGAAGGACTCAGTGAACTTGCTGCATGTCTGAAACGAAAACAAATAAAACGCTTCCATAACTTCATGTCTATCGACTGGTTGCCTCAAGAGGAATCAAGAAAGTTTCCGGACAATGTTTACACCGAGCCATGTTGGACCAGAACGGAAAAGGGAATCCTGCGCAATCGTAAACGAGACATGGACAGTCTCTACGACATCTTCGAGATATACAAAAAGAAGGGAAGAGTGCTTGGGGAAGGTAAATTGAATGAGATCCTTTGAAAATTAGGTTCCACGACAGCCAGAAACAATTCTTGTTTCAGGTTTTACCATCAGCGATTGCGATAGGTAATAACTTTAATTGGGTCTGTCTGTCTGTCTCTGTGTGTCCGTGTCTACTCAGGCTCTAACATTTGAATTGCAACAGCTAGGAACTTATTCAGTGTACAGATACATCTTGACTATATTCAGATCAAGTTTGAGTATCCAAGTTATTGAGTCGAGATCAAATGGAAAAATGACATATTTTCACCTGTTACTTTTGTATGCTTGTATTCAACAAAAAACTTAAAGGTCAGGCCATCTAAAGGTCAAAGTTACCCAGTATCAGAGTCAAGTGAAAAGAAATTTTAAATTGTTAAATAGTCATGGGACATTTGACCCTATGTTATGTACTTTTCCAAAAAAAAAAAAGATATATATTAAGTTTTGATTTATGGTGACTGTCCTAAAAAATCCCCAGTCTGAAGATGAAGATAAGGCATGCGAACCTTATGCAAGCATAGTTCATTTTATCTACTCATATAGTTATAGTAAAAGCACAAGGACTATGCATCAATCTTGTAGCCGTCATTTTAAATCAAGTCCTGTTGTTAGTGATTTGCAATGGTGTGTTCAGGTCATGATTTGATAATGAAGCCTGCTTGAGAAGGCAGGGACAGGAAGATGCTCGTTTATTAAAAGACGTCAGTTTGATCTAACGCCAAGAGACTGTTTATGATTTGTTTGTGTTTTTAAGGTGAATCCGGTTCCGGGAAGTCCAGCGCCGTGCGAAAGCTCGTCGTGGACTGGGCACAGGGACCAGAGTCCTTAAACTCAGCTGAAAGTACAGAAGATCTACATGCCTTTGATTTCGTTTTTCTAATCCAGTTAAAGTACATTGACGGCGATGATCCTTTGGAGAAAATAATCATCCAGCAGCACGGACTGGAAGAAGCGAATGCTACTGAGATAGAAATCCGGTATATACTAGACAATCCAGAAAAGAAATGCCTGCTGATATTGATGGGTATGATGAGTACCAAGCATACACCAATTCTGCTATTGATGAGAGGATTACTGGAAGGAAGGGCAACCCATTTGTACTTATAACTTCCAGACCAGATCGTGTCAACAAAAAGTTCAAACACAAAATGGAAGAAATTCAGCTCCAAGGTCTGGATGAGACTGGGGTTAAGAAATGTACCAAAAGGTACCTGGACAGAGATCAGGGATCTAAGAAGTCCAGCAATTTCCAAAAGAAGGCCAAGGATCAGGGTATCTATGAGCTTCTCAAGGTGCCCATCCTGCTGCTGATGCTTTGTGTTCTCTTCGTAGAAAAAGGAACTCTTCCTACAAGTAAGACTGATATTATTAAAGAACTGATCAACATTTACATTATGCGGACGGAGGAGAAGAATGGAGCGGAGTTTGGTGACAAAGAGCAGATGCTGCGAGACCTTGGAGAATTATCCTACAAAGCCTTTCAGAGAAGGACTCAAAGAATGTTCATCAAAAAGGTAGATTTCCAACAATCTTCGACACACTAAATCACTCAATCATCTGATTGATTTCCCTACTTCATACTTTAAATTACTTATACTTTCAGGAAGATATTGAAAAAAAGTCGCAGGACATTTACAAGCTTGGTCTCCTCAATGACGACATGTCTCCTCGGAGAGCTCACACCAAACTGCAGACACAATGGTTGACGTTTCCAAACCGAATCTTCCAGGACTACTTGGGGGCCTACTACATAGATACGCTAGGAAAAGTAAGTTCTTTGTCAAAATTGATTTGTTCGAATGCCCTAAGTAAGAAAATACTAAGAAAAGATTATTTTCAGAAGCTTTAAAATGAATTTGACTGTGAAATAAGTCACAAGAGGAATGCCACCACAGGTGGCATCATAAATTTCACTGTTTTCATCCTCAATCCGACCCAATCATTTGATACGCTTGACATACATAAACTTACGAAAATATGTTTGTAGGACGCAACATACTCCATATTTAGATATGTGAACAGAAAGAAGATAATAAAGATGTTGACATGTCGGACGTATCCCTTTCGGTGCTGTTTGCCAGTCTACCTGCTGCGTGTGGACCTGGACCTCTTACGCTACTTGAGTGCTCTGGGAAACAACCCATGGCTCAACCGCTACTGTCAGCTCCGCTGGTTCATCATGCTCTTTGAGTCTTTAAATTTCGTCAATTTTATAAACATTTTGGTCTACACAACCTTGCAATTCCCTTACTGGTACCTGTCCTGGCTTTACATCCCCCTCCGACTCTTCCCTCTGATTCCTCACAAATGGCTTCAGCGTCTTAATGTATCCTACAGAACGCTAGCAATCCTTACGGCGGCCGCCTACGTACTGTCGCAAGTTTTCGTTGTTATTCCCCTGGCATTCCTACCTTACTTTTTAGTAATACCCTTAGTTTTGATTGTCATCCTCTATCAGTTTGGTGCGCATCTTTGTCTTGCTTACTGCTGTCCAAGTTGCTATTATTGGTGCTTTTACGTCACTTTGGAAGACCTGCGCCGAAGGTACAATAGATGTTGGAGGTTTTGTTTCTATTGCTGTCCAGAAGGAGTGTGCGATCCACCGGAATGTTTAGCTATTGACCGCGTGTGATTACGGTTCCTCTTTTCCCTCCCCTGGACGATACAGGTTTTTCATATCAATTTCTGGTTAATTAATTAATTTTTCTCCCAAGATGAACATTTTTGTTTTAACTGCAAATAAAAATATGTAAATATGATCAAATTATAAAGTGTATATCTCTAGTTTTCTGTACTGCTGTCTTGATTTTAACTGTCTTGATTAAAAACTTGTGACACCTACTTTATTTGTATATTTGAGTTTTTGGACCATATTGAATATGGATTACATACAGTGTATATTCTGCATCTCTTAATTTTTATTTGAAGTGAAAATGTGAAAAAAATGAAGAAGATAGATCTATAGCAGAATATATAAATTGATACGGAAAACCTATATCGCAGAACCTGGACACTACCCCTCCCAACTTCCACCCGCCCGAAGACATTAACCAGACAGGAGGTACCCCACCTTTCCCTGCTCTTCCCCTTCCCCCATGTAGAACACCTGTGAAAACATTACTATGTACGTGGCAGGTAATACATTTGAGTTTTTCACGATAGCTAAATCTGACAGATCTGACATAAATATAATGTAATCTTTAAGAATAATTACAATTTAGAACTTAAATGTAAGGGTTATGTAACATTTCCAGTACTTGCTAGATCATGGGTACGTTGTCAAATAATCAACACAACAACAGCAAAGAGGAAAAATCCACTTAAAATCTGTCAGATCTGACAGATCTGTCAGAAATGCGTATCTTAATACATTCTTGTCAAATACAATGACTTGAAAAAGGTAGAAGATTTGTGTTGTTCACAATAACCAGATCTGACAGGAACGATTTTTTTAAGAATGATCACAATTTAATCATACTGGTAAGGATTGTTTAAGATTTCTGACGCTTGCGAGCAAGGAATAGGAAAACACCTCTAAATCTTAGATCAGATATGGTAAACCTGACAGATATGCTTGTGGGGAAAAACAATATCTACGTCGTACACAACTAATAACACATACCGGCTCTGTTCATAAAATCTTATACGACAATAAATTCTCATTAGAAACCTACAATTTTTCACCACTACAAGTACCGAGACAAAATCGCCATGCTATGCTTAAAACCAACCAAGAATTGAGTACAGACGTTCTACCAAAAATACTTGTGATTAACTGTACAGTAATCAAAGACGAGTTTTTTTTGAAGGTTACAAATAATTGAATAAAGGGAAGTTTAATCAACTTCATTTGTCAAAGAAGGTTGTATTCTGTGAAAAGATGCTAATATAAGATTATCTGATGTTCTGACAGTATGCTTTACAAGTTGCCATTATTTCCACGCATTCATTGAATCGACACTTAACAAAAATTATGTAATTTAAATTGAAATAAAATTATGCAAATTAATTACTGCCTATTTTGTACTTATTACTACTATTCTGGTGAAATATTTACTTTAAATATTGATATTTATTAATACTGGGGCGCGGTTAAGCAATTTTTGCCTGTTTTGATTGGTTGAGAAGCTATTTTTTCTGGATGATCATGGAGTTTATCATCCGAGTTGGTTGATATCACAGTTTATGAGCGAGTCACAAGGTCTGCTACTGACGTCATTAATTATTTTCAGTTTATAACCCTTGGGCTAAAGCCCTCGGGTGATAAACTAAAATAATTACGTACGGATCATAAAGCTGCTGTCATGACATCATTTAAGCATTGCATCGTTCAACAAGGTTTTAAATGAGGTTTTATTTACTGAGAAATGGGCTTTGCCATCATTTTTGTGAATGGTCTATTTAACTGACACTGTGATAGCAGTGGTGTATGCATGATTTGCCAGACGGGTGGTGCCAACCTGTGAGAGTGGTGCAAACCAAAATTTTGGCTAATTCTTTTTCAAAAACTGCATGAAACTGAAGAAATTTTGCCCCAGAGGAGAGAGGGTCCGCCCCTCGCACCCCTAGATCTACCAATGCATATGAGTTTTTCACGATAGGCATTTCTGTCAGATTATCTGACAGATCTTTGCAAAGGGAAGAGCAAAAAAAAATTCATCAAAAATTGCCCCAAGTGGGGTTTGAAACCAGGACCTCTGGATCTTGAGACCAATGCTCTACCACTGAGCTAGGGAGGAGATCTGTTGGGCAGGAGATTTCTGAAGTGAGCTTTGTTTCATGCACCTCTTCACATGTTGGATTTAGTTAATGTCTAGAATCAATAGAGCATGACTTTAAAAGGCCATGGAGATTCAGGCTGGCAACTGAATGTTGACTTAGCTCAGAGGTAGAGCATTGGTCTCAGGATCCGGAAGTCCTGGTTTCAAACCCCACTGGGGGCAATTTTTGACAAATTTTTTTTTGCTCTTCCCTGCACAGAGATCTGTCAGATAATCTGACAGAAACGCATATCGTGAAAAACTCAATTGGCCCGTAAACGTTACGGTGACGGGGTTGCTCGGTGCAGAATTTAGGATATATTCATTTCATTCCCACAGCCAAGTAAGAACAAGGAAATACCACTTCACACGAGGCACGCTGACAAAAAGTTTTAACTTACGAGTACTTGAAGTATCATCAAACACTTTGTGGTCCTTCTCGAGCAACAAAAAGGTTTTTCTGAGTGCCGAATATTTGTTCCGATAACAATGTTTACAAAGGTATTAATACGATGTGCTGGATTCGTTTGTTAAACTAAAAAATTCCCACAAATAGTTAGATCTAAAGGTAGTACAGACAAATTTTACACAGCTTTTCAAGGCTTATTCGAAAAGAGAAAGACTTTGATTAATATTTACTTTAAGTGTTATGCTACATGATTGTATCTGTTTTGGATGGAACTAAACTGGCGATTTGAACAGATTTCTTTCAAAGATAACGCTGGCCTTCAACGACTTTTCGCGCACACGTGGAGGGGAAATTTGTCACAGTAACATTTCACTTGGTGGTCATTTGTCACTTGTTGCCAAAGTTTAAGGGTTCGTTCAGACCAAGCGTCAGCGTCATCAAAATATCAAATGGGTTCCGGACCGATTTTTAAGCGTCATAGCTAGTGATGCCACTGACTCTCGGTCTGAATGATACAAGTAAAAATCAATGTAACCCTTCTCTTGATGCTGACGTTGCCGCTGATACCTCCTCACCCAGTAGTACAGTCAGCAGCTCCCATTTCACAAATAGGTCCAGTGCATGAACTAACACCCATGAACAACTGCTGTCAACCCTTGAGATTAAACAGCTCTTGCTCTCCTCACTGACCAGGTGGACACTCAATTCTGACTGGGGTTGTGTTTAATACAATAAACCAAGTAATTGTAATATTGGTGACATGAAGTATATTTCTGCAATATCATTTTCTTGACAAGTGTCCTCAATTTTCACCCATGCTTCAAAATATCTTTTTTTTCGTAGACCATCATTGTAAAACCCAGTCAGAATTAATAGATCTTCCTACACAGTGAGACAGAAGAGTCACAGCCTTTCCGTGAAAACCCCTGTTTAGTTCAACCTGAAACGGTTATCGTGTCTGTGGAAGATTCAGAATCAGAAACTCATCACCATGAAGGTTCGAAAAATTAATTAGTTTTAGTAATTAGCATTCATTACAGCGTTCCGACAGAGTGATTACCACATTATTTTTAGCAGAGCTGTTTTAACAGCTTTGCTCTTTAAATGGGAAATTTTGTGGATGAAATCTCACGATTTCTCCCAAGTTTCGGAGAATTTTAAGAGATTTGAGAGAATGGAGCCATCTGTTTGGTTGAGGAGGTTGTCACATGACTTTACAGTGAGATTTGGGCAGGGAATGACAATTTTGGTCATTCCCACGTGGAAACGACAAAACAGCTCTACATGAAGCCTTCGGGCTTCCTTGTTTTTTCTGTCTTCTGCTTTTGTAAAACAAGTGCATCAATCTATTTTAATCTTAAAATTTCCCTTTCTGTAGTCTGTAGCTCCGCTGTCATTGGCAAACTGTTTTTCTTATATCAATAAATTGTGTTTTTCGGTTATCAGAAATATTGATCTTTACTATTATACTACGTGGATGTGTATTTAGAGCAAAATAAACACAGAAAATAAATTCCTTACTTCAGTCTCATATTTGTCAGATGTGACCAGTTGTAGTCTCAAAAAATGAAATAGTGTCATATCAAGGGACAAATTAGATCTGTACACCCGCCTTTTGGCCCTAAAAGTATTTGAAGGAAGTCAGTCGCATTCTTTTTTTAATTTAAGCACATTTTTGAAATTATTAAAAAATAAAGCGTTTTGTTTTGCATTAAAATATTACAATTGTAACTTTTCTAATGAATGATAACACTAAAAATCAGCGGATCCCGCCCCCTCCCCCTCAACGTCCAATTTTTTAAATTTTCATGTAGTTTTCAAAGACAATTGGGCAAAATATTAGGTTGGTGCCCCACCTTTCGGGGTTGACGCCCCGTCTAGATCCTGGATCCTTCACTGCTTTCTATTCTTTTTGTTAAAAAAATTTCATTGGAGGATCTAAGGACCTCCCATCTCTGTCATAGTCCGCCACCTATCGTATATATAGTGCAGTGTAACATGGCAGCTTCAAAGCTGTATATTGATTCTGGGTTACAATAAAGTCTCTAAAACAATAGTTATTGTTTGTGC
>JBCAUG010011981.1:0-11084 GCA_038406175.1 Haplosyllis leylae
ATGCCAAAATTGACCAAAAAGGGTCCTAGGAGATGTCATAAGCTGTCTTGAGTCCAAATTTGACAAATGAATTCCAAAGGGAAGTGTCCCAAATTGCCAATTTGAAGTTGCCATGTGCTATGCTATAAGGTGGTTTAAGTGTAAACTTAAACCACCTAAAAATCAGCAGCTGATGTGTTTGGAATAAATATACTATTCCTCTGCCATACTAATGTACTACATTTTAGAGGGTCACGTGATGGTAATGGCAGAGTGAGGACGTGCTTCGCGAGAGGAGGGAATTTTAAATGCTTTTCATAGGAAACAAGACTTAATTGGAATTTTAAGTGCATAAAATAATCACGGGATAGTGAAAAGGAATGAGTGGACCATCGAATGGACCTGCAGCAGGCACCAGAAGTAGAATAAGCAGCGAGAAAGGCACGGGTAAGAAGAACAACGCATTATCGACCAAAGACAAAAGGAAACAGATACCTGGCCAAAAATCACTGACAACGTTCTTGTTGGACCCAAATAGGGAATGTGTGAGTGACATAGAAGGATCAACCTCAGTGGAAAAAGAATTAAAGAAAAGGAGTAAAAGTGGAAACATCTACAAAACTTCTTTATTTGTTCAATCAGGGAAAATCGCGTCAAACAAAAGTGCACATAGTTTAAAACAAGGCAGCGAAGCGCGAAGCTCAGACCTACAAGACTACACTAAGATTACAATAGCACCAATGGAAGTGACAAATGGAAATGCAAAACATACTAGCACATTTGTGACTACAAATGCGACCATTGTTACGGCAATGCATACAACACCTTCCACGCAATCAACCCAGGTGTCCGCCGTTGAACTCACAACACATCAAAGGGATCAAAAAGGGCAACATGCGGCAGGAAGTGTGAATGCACAATGTAATTATGTGAAGGATCAAACCAAAAATCCGGAGATAACCGAAAGTGCGAATGCGCAAGGCAATCCTGTGAAGGATCAAACAAGCAGCACGGAAATAAAAGAAAGGCCCATCCCGAATGGAGAATCAAATCAACAGAAAGCCATGAAAGAACACACACTACTACAAATAGATCCTATGCAAGCCATGTTGCAGCAGATGATGATGATGAATCAGAAGTGAACAACTATTCAAACAGATATACAAGTATTAAAAACATCGAAAACAGATCTACAGGAGAGAATTGAATCCCTAGAGTTTGACCAAGAAGATGAACATGAAACCCTCACCACGCAACAGACAGACATTAAGGTATGCCAAGATCAAATACAGATGCTGTCAGATGTAGTTGTACGATATGGAGATCACATTGAAGAATTGAACAATAAAATAGTGAACCTAGAAGCACAACAAATGAAAGCCGAACTTATTATTCTTGGAATCGAAGTGAATAAAAGTCTAAGTGCACCACAACATGCTATTAACTTTTTTAAGGACAAAATGAAGATGGCTAACCCCCCTGAGGTTGCATATGCATACTGGAAAGGAAACCCGGATAACTCCTACAGACCACTAGTGGTAAAACTCGTCAGTCCACAGCAAAAAGGAGTGGTTTTCTCCAACTTGGGTAAGCTGAAAGGAGTAAAGAATAACAAGGAACGTTCATATAGGGTGATGGACCATCTACCAGAACAATTTACAGAGAATCAACAAAGGCAAAGACAAATAGTAGCAGAAAATGGCAAAGTACCAGGGACGAACAAGTTAGACCTCACCTTCAAGAAAGGAAAGTTACAAATAGGAAACGATCCATACAAAAAGAAGGTCCAACATCCCATGGTTAAGAGCATTCTGCAGACAGATGTGAAGGAAATCAGTGACATCAAGGAGGCCCAGCTTGCAGGAGGGGTCCCTCAACAAGAAGGGGGAAGTCAATTTCTTGCATACGCGTGCGAAGTGAATAGCTTACAAATGGTCAGAAAGTTATATCTGCATATCAGGAAGAAACATTCCGACACAACCCATGTAACAATGGCTTACAGGTTAGATGGAAACAATAAAGCATACGATGAAGACTATGTAGATGACAGAGAATATAATGCAGGTAGAAGGCTTCTATCACTCCTCATTAAGAAAGAACTTACTTCAATAGTGGTCTTTGTGGTACGATATTATGGAGGAACACACATAGGCGCCAGGCATTTTGAGATACACCAGCAGTTAGTAGAAAAAGCGATTGAAGATCTACAAAATGGACTGGCGCGTACTTCCAAACTACAAATGAAACAATTGGAGCCAGTGAAAGCGAGAAGAAACAGAGTTCGACCGAAACCAGCTACAATGTCTCCAAGAACTTTTGGAGTGGCCCCACGCCTACACCACCCTATGACAGGTACACAATATGAGTCGGCAGCCTATAATAGGTTTCAACAATTACAAGCTATGCAATCAGCAACTGACTCGGGTTCAGACTGGAGTACACCGCAAGCTGAAATGGAGGAGTTTACCCCCATAAATGGTCCCCTCACCCTCACCAAGGATTAACAGGACACTACGCAAATGAGAGCTCAAGTGCTAGTAACCTCTGAGCTCAATCTGTACATAGTGTTTAAACAGGTTGTTAAGTTTAGGTACACACATCCCTCCTCCCGCACGTGACTTATATGGTAGGGATGCAGGAACGAAACAAATTACCCCTTTCGTTCCCCATACTACACTGTGCTAGTTCTACGAGACAAACAGAGAAGAAAAAAGGCCGGCACTACAATATAGACAATGGATAAGCTATCTGTGTTAAGTCTCAATGTGAGAGGTTTGCAGAACAAAAAGAAAAGAAAAGAAACCTTCAACTGGTTGAGGATGCAAGCACCCGAAGGAATCTACCTACTTCAAGAAACCCACTCCACGGAAAAGGACAGTACGCAGTGGTCTCTGCAATGGGGAGGACAAATCTACATGGCTCATGGTAGTAGTAACTCCAGAGGTGTAGCTATTTTGCTCCCTAAAAACTCTAATGTGAAGATTATAAATGTTAAAAGAGACAGTGAAGGTCGATATATAATTTGTGAAGTTCAAGTTGGGAACTACAACTTTTTAATGGTAAATGTATATGGGCCGAATGAAGATAACCCCGACTTCTTTCAACAACTGTTTTGTGATATCACCTCATACGAGATACCTGATATGTACGTTGGTGGTGACTTCAATGTGGTATTAAATGTGGTTCTAGACAAGACAGACGGCCTCCAATACAAACCTAAAGCCTGGCAAAAAATTAGTAAGTACATGGACGAGTTTGATCTTAATGATATCTGGCGATGTAAGAATCCTAATAAGAAAACATATAGCTGGTCCAGAATAAAGAATGGAAAGGTTATTGGTAGTAGAATAGACCATGTATTATTAACTCCTGCGCTAGTAAATATTTGTGAAAATATCGCATATGTTCCAGGCTATAAAACCTACCACAAAGGAGTGCAGTCTGACTTTATGATAGATGAAAGTAAAAGAGGTCCGGGGTTTTACGTGATTTTTGTTGATAATTGTAATGAACTGATAGAATTGGCTGATAGGAATCACCCTACAATAAAGTCCTTTGGAAATAAAATTGATCTGTGTCGAAATGATATCACTAGATTAGCCCAGAAAAGGGCAAAAGAAATTGTAAATAAAGAAAAAGAGCAGATGAAGACGCTCCAAGCACAATTAAAAGAGATTGATGACAAAAATGAAGAGATGGACAGCATAGTATTAGCCAACTATGCTGCGATTCAAAAACAAATCAAGACAATCATGGAGAAACGTACACAAGCGATAGCTTTTCGAGCTAGATGTAAATTTGTAAAAGACAATGAACGTAATACCAAGTATTTTTTTGCTCAAGACAAAGCCAACTATAATAAAAAAACAATGAAAAGAGTACAAACAGAAAGTGGACAGACAGTTACCTCATCAAGAGAAATAGTTGCTGAGCAAGCACGTTACTATGAGAAATTATATACAGCTGATTCAAAAGTAAATTTTCAAATAAAGAACTTTACGAATAACAAAATTAGAGATATGGAAAAAGTTGCTCTTGATGAACCAATTTCAATGGAAGAGTTAACTGCTGCGGTTCGCTCATTAAAACGAAATAAAGTCGGAGGGTACGATGGTTTCTCAGCTGAATTCTATCAGTTTTTCTGGTCACGCATTAAAAATATGTATTATGAAGCACTCAAAGAGGCAAAGGAAAATGGTGAATTCCATACATCTGCACGAAGAGGGCTCATCACCTTAATTCCTAAAAAAGGCAAAGATCCCTTATTTCTTAAAAACTGGCGACCCTTAACAATGTTAACGGTTGAATACAAAATTTTAGCCAAAGTACTTGCTTCCCGCATTAAAACTGTATTACCAGACATTATATCCGAAGAACAGTGCGGATTTATGGAAGGCCGCCAGATCTCAACTGCTATCCGAACCACAATAGACATCTCACAGCATGTAAAACATACTTCGGGTTATCTAATAAACCTAGATTTTTTAAAATGTTCCGATAGAATTGAATATGGAGCAATCAGGGGAGCTCTACGTTATTTTAACTTTGGGGAGGAATTTATAAACTGGGTAGACCTCCTACTAAATAACTTCGAATCATGCTCCATAAACAATGGATATGTATCGCAATATTATAAAGTAAGCAGATCTTGTCATCAGGGGTGCCCGTTAGCACCCTATTTATATTTGCTCTGTGGAGAGGTGATGGCTCAAATGATAAAAAATAATTCAAATATTAAAGGAATCAAAATTGGGACTCTTGAAAATATTCTGGCTCAGTTCGCTGATGATACACAACTTTTTTTGGAGAACTGAAAAGCAGTTGAAGAGGTCATTGCAACTCTCACAGAGATTGAGACAAACATTGGTCTAAAAGTGACTTATGAAAAATCCAGCATCCACTGTGTAGGACATTCACTTCCTTTTGACTGTACTAAGCCCTTTGTATGGGAATCAGGAGGGTTAAATGTATTAGGGGTTGAAGCAAAAGTACCAGCTGATCAACAGTATTGAAATATTTTAGGAAAGGCTAAGCAAATCATGAGTAACTGGTACTACAAACAATTAACTGTAACCGGAAAAATCTTAATTGTAAACACCCTAGTAGCATCGCTCTTTGTATATAGCCTTCAGGTCCTGGAGAGTCCCACCGACTCATTTATAGACGAATTTAATAAAGAGATCTCTCGTTTCATATGGAAAGAAAAAAAAGCAAAAATACCCATAGAGCTACTACAAAAACCACGAGAACAGGGGGGACTCAAGCTCATAGACCTGAAGGCTAAAGACACAGCTTTGAAACTGGCTTGGGTATACCGCAAAGAAAAATATGTTAAGGAAAATTTTTCCATCATAACACCAGCAGCACTAGGTCCATACTTCTGGGAATGCACCCTTAAGAAAGAAGATGTTAAGCAAATCTGCAAGAATGAAGATTCCAACCCATTCTGGTCTGATATTATCTACCACTGGTTCGCCTTTACCTGGGAGTACCAGAATTCCAAGGAATTTTCTAAAGAGCAAATTAGAGAGCAAATCATATGGTATAATTCCTATATAAAGGTTAACGGTATGCGCCTATGTCAACAAGATGCAATTAATAAAGGCTTGATATATATCAAAGACCTAGTGCATGAAAATGGGAGATTTAACACCTTCGAAGAAATTCAAAATAAATTTCAAATTAATTGGACTTGGTTGGAATATAGCTCAATTTGTAGCACATTGCCTAGGAAGTGGAAAAGGCAATTGATTAGGGACAATGATGGAATGGAGTATATATCTATGTACAATGAGTTCAAAGCATATCCCAAACCGGTTAAAGGAATATATGGCAAAATAATCAGTAAGGAGTCAAAGTATACTAAGAAAAAATTTGAGCAATTTTGTAAAAAAGCACAGGTTTCAAAGGAA
This sequence comes from Haplosyllis leylae, assembly GCA_038406175.1. NCBI lineage: Eukaryota > Metazoa > Annelida > Polychaeta > Phyllodocida > Syllidae > Haplosyllis > Haplosyllis leylae. Next base: position 5,892 of record JBCAUG010011981.1, read on the forward strand.
CAATTTTTGCAAGCATATGTTAACGTTAACAAATTCATGAAAGTTACCAAATACCGAGACTTTCAATACAGACTACTTAACAATGCTATCTATACCAACGATAGACTTTTCTATTGGCAGAAAGTAGATACGAAACTTTGTGATTTTTGTAAACAGGAAATTCAAAATGTCCCACACATGCTATGTTCTTGCGTAATTGTACAAAATTTATGGAAGGACTTTGAAAATTTCATTAACGTATGTACGCAAATAAATACAGAAGGTATGCTCTACAACGATTCGACAATTTTGCTAAATTGTGTACACCCGAAACTGAAACATATCATTAACTATTTAGTTTTGATTGTAAAACAATTTATTTTCTATTGTAAATGTTCCAGACAAATGGCAAAAATTGAGATGATTGTTAATACAATAGAGAATGTATATCAAACTGAAAGATATAATGTACAGTTAGGCGTTAGTCAAAAAGACTTTTCTAGATGGGAACCCTACGCAGTGGATGACAGGAAAAAATGAAATAGAACAAAAAGGAAATTGTACTAAAATACGTATATTTATATAAGATTGAGGCCATCAAACTCATTGTGTAACCATCGAATAACTTAAAAAATGTATGAACTAGCAATAAATATGCTATGATAGCTAAAAAAAAAAAATGTACTACATTTTAGGGTGTCAGGTGTAAATTTACAGTGCTGCCAATTTTGAACAAAAACACCCATTATGAGGTGGGATCCAGGTATAAAAAGCATAGCTATCTGTCACTTCAAGAAAAAGATCTTTTCACCGATTTCCGCGGCCGTTTTCGGAATTTAAAAGCGGATACGTTGAAACAGAAACACACCTACATGAAAAATGGAAAGCGATTATTTCAAAGTAAAATTTCTGTCACTTCGTGAATTTCGTACTAAGAATCACGCCTATCGTAAAAATGACACCTCTTCCAAAACATGTGGTGGAATAACCAATGTTTACATTTTCTGAAATGTGTAAAAAAGGCAAAACATCTCTACTACAGACAATGTGCTCTGTTTACCAAGCGACATGCTGCAAAATGAATGTACTATGCCAATAAAACAACGTTTTATGCAATTGATGACACACATTTCATGTACAATCGATCGTAAAACAAATTTAAAAGTACCTTGAAACCTCAATTTAAGTTCGCATTCAATAAACCGTACAAAACAGAAACAACAAGTACAAGATTGACCTTAAAGTGACGTAATTAAAAGTTTCCATGTCATATACCTTTCTGCCATATTTGTCTTGAAATTTCAACTTTAGTCCTCCAATTCGAAATTCTGACATGTTGACTTGTGTTTCGTATCCCTTTCAAGTTTCAATTTTTAATATAAGTGTATCCACTGATAAGGTAGAGAAAATAAAAATCCTCGCAAGACTCTTCGAAAGGCAAGTCAATTTTCATGTGTTTCCTTCAATACCAGTTTGAAGTCGGTAAAGTGGTGATACTGGTCTGTATTGTCCAGATTTTGAACTTGGTTCTGTATTTGTATCCCCCACTGGCAGACTTCTCCCCGTTCTGTAGAAGGTAACTCCCCAAGTACCTCGTGCGTGCTTCACATCTCAATGTCTGCGATCATGTGTGTTGTGATCTCTATTGTACACAACACACTCTCAGTCTACTCGTCAGTTCCCAATGGGGTGTTTGAGCCGCTAGATAGAGCCAGCAATGCCAATGAAATACACATTGTTCCTTTGAAGGTGTCATCTTCAATCACCTTGTCTCCTGACCCAGTCACTAACAGTGATGGTCTACTGGCTCATCTTTTCAACCCTCAACATAATATTTTAAACTTTTTATCACCATTATGTCTTAGACCTCACTAGAAATTAAGTTTCTTCACATTTGTCATCTTCAAAGTCTTTCCCCGCAGCCTCAAAAGAAAATGATTGTGATTTACATTAATAATCTTTGATGTCACGGCAAAGGGGGAATAGAGAACATTGTAAACGTCTAGTGCGGTAATGCCTGCAGTGTTTTAGAGCTTTTCTCTACAATACATTGGACGGCCTTTTTGGAAACAAATTCTCCACTCGATATGTATCATGAGAAAATGTATTCGGGTTATCGTGTAAGCATTTGAAAGTAATCATTTTTGGAAAGTGTGCTTTGGACACAGACTCTGCCGAAATGATAAGATCATTCCATCTCAAAGTAATGCATTTGAGCAAAAGTATTTCAAACGCAACCGTACATGATTACAGTTCATATTACTTGCTTAGGAATTAGGATCGTGAGTGTTGTACTAACATTGGTTGCACATTGCAAACTTTATGGCAATTGCCCCGTAAAACTAAGAGAAAGAAGCACCCGAACAGCCAGAGGCCATAAACAAAGAGCTTCCCTCTATGCCATAAATCACCAACCGTTAACGTTCCTGAATAAATCGCAAATTGCTGTAAAATGTAACAAACAAACTGTGTCCTTTCACATTAAAAATGCTATTGTTTCAAAGCTCATATAAATCAACATTTGCGCTAATCAGAGTGATTTACATTTTTTAAGATTAAATGTATAGAGATTATACCCAAGGCACTGGAAACAATAGGACGAGTGTTCCAGAGGACTTGTCTAACACTGCCACAGTCAGATATTCAATGCATGCTGACTGCCATTTCTCTTTCCTCTTTTTTAGACAGTGAATTGCTCCGATTGATGTCCGACCAAATAGATTTTTGTCGTTTGTATGGTCACTTAACCAGGTTCTTAGCCCGCATGTTCATCATTGGCTTATTCGTAATGATGCTTAGATCATACCCGAGTGCTTCACCAACTTCATTTTCCCCTTTTGCCAGGTAGTTCTCAAACATCTGTATTACTAGATTGCAAAAGATGCAAACCCGCATTATCTACAGTAACTGATACATCTTCCACCTGACTGAACAAATCATCGGTGGTCAGCAGTTGGTCGTTCACCAACACGACCTTATTTTTCACACCGCAAATGGCAAAATATAGGTTTTAATCTTTGCACACAAGGTTCATAAGATATCATACCAGGAAACAGTTGAACAATAAACCAGATCTTTTCACCATTGTGCATACCAGAAGATTTACAACTGAATTTAGCTGTTTTTCTAACAATGCGTATTGTTGACAAGTACTGAAACTAAATTTGTTTCGCCTTCGATACTTGTACCCCGGTCTTCTTTAAATATATCTTGAATATATCTTAAGAATATATCTTCTGAAACACAAAGTTTACCCACGGGGCCTTTACATGTGTACAGAATACCAAATAAGGAGTATGTTTCTTGAGATGAATATTTATTTACCACTGTCATGGCATACTCTGTGAGCTACTATTTACTTCAAGCGACTTTCAGACCCCATTCCCTCAGTGCCTTTCACGAACGATTTTCGAATGATATATGACATTGAATTCAGAATGTTCACTCCAAAGTCCCCCAAAGAAAACAAGGATGAAGTGGTGGCGAAAAAAAATCGCATAGATTCACGATTCAAGCTGAAAAGGTTTTAGGAAAATTTTTTCTAAGTGGCATCACTTGAGGTATTTTCTTTGGTAAAGGTGTATTTTCCAGTAAATATCAAATCAAACCAAATTGTGATTCACCTCTTACTTTCGCCACAGATACCCACACGTTACAACTGTCACCCAACAGTTATTTCTTCAGTTCAACTGGTCAGCAATACAACAGGCGCCATCTGTCTAATAAAATCCTAAATGGATTGAACCTTCCCTTGGACCATTCCAGTGGCACCTTTTATTTTGCATTTACGATGATTTGAAAGACCTTTTGCAAAACTATATACATAATTTGTGTAACTTTCACAAAAAATCAATATCACCTGACGACTCCAAAATGTATTGAAACTAAAACCAACTTCTAGATTTGCGCCTTGCAAACTACGCTTCACTCGATCGATCACACTGTCAATGATAGACTATTGAATAAATACTAAGCATCAATTACAACTATTGTCTATTTTCAGCTGACGAAAAATACCAGATGTAACTATGGCAATGCCTGTATTTCTTACTCACCAACTTTCCTCGATCAAACGTTATCACTTGCGGCTTCAAAGTCAAGAATGAATGTTGAACATTCGTGTTATTGTTTTGCATCCTGGTTACTTTGTCCCGGATTCTGTAAACCGCTACATCATTATTATGTAACACCGCATTATGCCTCGCAGTTCTGATGTTGTTTCCAGAGCTCTTTTGCATCGCTCCACCAGCTTTCTGTCGCTTCCATTTTAACATCTCTTGCTGTTTGCATTTTTACCCGTGGATCGGATTAATGAGGCGAAGCTGTCAAGGATGTGATGAAGCTTTTCCAGTCTATTTTGGCTTGGTTCCCGGATCCCAAGACAAACACGCATGCATAATCAAAGGCTGCAGGTGAACGTGCACTTTCCATGATTAAAGTCTCCGTTAACTGTTCGCAATAGAAAATATTGACAAATCGCTCATTCTGTCTTTGGCAAAACACAATGCCTTTTTTCGATACTGTCTCTCTGAGAATTTCTCATTATTTCACAATGTTCGTTAAACTAAACCTGTTCAAAGCATAGAGACCTCCAAGCCTATCGATCTCCTGACCTACTAGCATCTCAGATATGCACAGTCAATTAACAGTAACCTTATCCTATTAAGGCATAAATAATTCTTAACTGCAACATGTTACATGATCAGAAAACAATAGCTGTCAGTAATGAAGGCACAATCGACCGTGCATAATTCATATGGAGCTAATCATCACACCATACAATAGCAGTATTCACTAAAGTTAAGCATAAATATTACACCAAATTAAACAGCTGTGTATGCAAAGCTAATATATATGTGTTCGATAGAGGTAATAAACTATGGTCGTTCATTTCTACCATGTTTGGTCAAACTACGTTACAGTACTTGACTTCATCTGCAAAAGAAAGCAAAATTAATCAATAGGAAAACCAATGTCAATAAATATTGATCAGAAAACATGTACCGTTCAGGTTGTCAATACAGCAAACGCCTACAAATTAGAGGAGCTAACACTACTGGAGAAATGAATGTAATAGCGCGTACGGTAGACTCTCGTCAAAGATAGATCAGTTCACCCCTCTTAGAATCCTCCACAATATTTAGAGCAACAGCACTGCATGCTCCAATTCAATGAACTGTAATTGTCCCTCAATTTGGATCACAATTAAATTCC
>JBCAUG010011992.1:0-11084 GCA_038406175.1 Haplosyllis leylae
TATCAGAGAATATTCTTGCCTTTCCTGAGGCTCAATCACACTGAAAGAAAACGTAACCAGAAGCGTGGTCGAAGGACGACGTCATTATTAAGTGGGATCCTAAAGTACTTTTCACACCATGTGGCAATAAAATTCAAAGACGTTTTTGCACACGCTTTTAAATTTGCTTTAATGTAACGTTTTGTTCATTTTTCTGAGCGGAGGCGAACTTTTTCTTTTTGATGTTAGCCGCCTTTGCACATGACAATTGCGGATTGAAATTATTTTCATTCTATTCGTTAACAAAATCACTTTTAGCTTTCGCTCGCGTGAAGGAATCCAAAGCGGGTATGTAGAATAATGTGAAGCACGTTTTTCGTAAATGGTTTCTGTCATCTACAGACCAACCGAGGCCACACAGGCACGAGAATGTAAGTAATACGCGGCCGCGGTCTCGGGACCGCAAATCAGACCTATGAACGCAAAGACTCATTCATACGGCGCAATATCGAACGCGATAGTGAAATTTTTCGTTCATCTCGATTGTCACTGCACATTGAAAACATGGAAAAGGTATCAAAAATCTGACATCGTTTTCGGGTTCGCTTTAGTTCTGGACCCACAACTCAGACCTGTATGAATGTAACGGCTCGAGAGACCCTGTAGGGAAACCAGCACACAGCTGGTATCCGACCTCACGAGATTCCCCTTCAATTTTTTCGTAATCTTCAATTTCCCTAAAAAATCTTTCGAATCTGATTAATAAACAGATAGCAGTGCCTCAAATCAGCCCACTCTCACAGTGATATGTCCTGAACGACACTATTAGTCTGATATTTCTGACATATATTTTTCTCAGAAGGAGACGTGGATGTGGGCTTCTGAGAAGTCTGAAAAGTCTGTTTCATTTTACTGCAACTTGATGCACAAAAACAGGCTAAACTCAAAACCAACTCGGTCAGCAAATATTAACTCTGTGTTCTTGTTCCGCAAAAGTTAACATTGATATTGTGATTAAATACGTTTTGCCTTTGAAATAATTGCCAATTTCAGCCATAAGTGATTGGAACCACAATTTAAATGTGTTTTCGAATATCGTACGCTCGCTCCGTGTATTTTCGTGTACACCAACATCTAGTTACAGTAGCAGATCCGGGGGTGCTGCTAAGATAATCATGCACCTCTTCCCCCAAAGCCACGCATATAATTGTCAAAAAGAAGGCAAACAAAGATGACCGTATAGGTTTCATGTTTTTGGCCCCCAAAACCCAACCCAACCCAACCGCTTCAAATCTGATCCTGGAATTCCATAATAACTAATGACTATATACAACCAGAGGGTAATTTAGCCACTATGTTTCTAATGGCTTCATTTCTCAAAATATCGAACCTACAGTGAAGACATTTCTGAAATTCTGATGGCAGGTTAAAAAAGCTCATTCGCAATTCCAAATCATCCAGTCCAACCCACCTATTTGACAAAATCACAACACTTTACAGGAATAGGAAATCCTTTTGTCCTTTTGTCGATTCCACGTCATCAAATCACTCATTGCATCCTGCACCACACGGGTATTCTCTGGTAATTTTCGTACCATGTGATATCATCCATGCAACATTTGTAAGGCTTGTTCACACCAAGCGAAAGTGAAAACGAAATGGTGAAGATCGAGGTTTCAAATCAAAAATCCTAACAAAAAGATGAAAAAGTAAAAATTTTCGTTTTTCACCTTCGCTTTCACACGGTGTGAACCAATGTTTAATGCGCTCAGCGGTACTTACATCGATGTCGAAGGTAGTTTCGGTGTCGTCGAGGAAGTGCACGATGCAGCGCACCGTTTTGACGGATTTGTCGCGAGCCATCTCCGTAGCGCGCACGTTGTACGTTCCGCTTGTGGCCCGGTACTTCATCGACATGCTGCATCAACCTGTAAAATACAAATATGGTTACTAAACATCACACACTATATGCGTAGTGAGGTACTTCATTTTCAACCTGCAAACCACAAATATGGCTGCTGAACATTATTACATGTCCAGTGAGGTACTTCGGCTACATGCTGTATCAACCTATAAAACACAAATATGGCTGCTAAATATCATCCAATATGTGCTTCATTGATATGTTGCATTGACCTGCAAAGAATGGAATATGGTTGCATGTACTAAACGTCAAACTGTGAAACATAGAGACGGCTGCTCAACTGTAAATGTACTATGAGACATACAAACATGTCATAAGCACATAGGTAACATAATGATATGGTTGCTAAATTTAAAATATTAGCCATAATAGGTAATATTTCTTCCTGGGCGTGTCTTGTCAAAATGTCACTGGATAATGACCAATTTTCTAATCAGTAGTATCTTATTACCGCGACGATGACGAAGAACGAGGGACCAATCCACATGTGAAAGATTTTTTTTTTTTTTTTTAAACCTTAAATAGCTTGAGTTTTGTTGACCTGACAACAGAATCCTGATGAAGACCACCTCGAAACATTAATGTAGACTCTGTTCAAAAGACCAATTAAAACCATTTCGAAATAGACAGCTAGTGTTTGTTCAGTTTTTAGACGAAATATGTGAAAGATGATCAAATGACAAAGACGATTTCAGCCAGGTTCTTGTCTAATCCAGGTGACCTTTCTAGACACTTCAGTGCTAGGTATGTACTTTGAGGATGATCGATTCGTTTCGGACAAACTGAGTCTGAGACCTGAACAAATACTTCCTTTTCAGTTATGCTTGTTCAGAAAAAAAAATTTACTGGTCACGTACGTAGTAGCAGAGAAGGTAACGTTTTCAGTTGTGTTGGTCCTTCTGCTCACAGGGTCATGGGGGGGGGGGGTCAGGTGGTACATGGTCCAGGAGTCAAGTCAGGCCGGTGAGGTGGTCCAAGGTTCGGGTGTCAGGTGGTCCATGGTCTGGGGGAAGGGAGGCTGCCAGTTCAGGGGGTCAGGTCGTCCATGGTTTAGGGGAGGGTCAGGTCAGTTAGAAAGGTCAGGTGGTCTGTGGGGAGTTGGGGGAGTCAGTTCTAAAGTGAACCTCCCTTCCCCAATGGGGATGGGAGGCGTGGCCAGTAAATACCGCCTGGTAATGTTAATGGGAGGTTATCTTTTTATTTTTGATTGCGCTTAAATTTAAAGGGCACAAAAGGGAAAACATTACACGACTTACGTTAATCCAGCTCCAGTTGAATTAACAGAATTTGAGAAGGCAATTAGCATTGAGACGTTTTAGCCTTAACGGGAAATGCCGTTAGAATTGAGAGGTATTTGCCCTCGGAAAGTAGAACGTTTTTGTTTCTTATCTGATTAAAACGGGTTTCGCTTCCAGACAGCGATGAGTTGGCAACATTACTGGGCTAAAAAGAACTAAGGGCTCGTTCACACTTTCGGTGAATGCGATTATCAATACGAACTTTTCATGCAGGCAGCCTGTGTTAGAATTATGTACGGTCCCTTTTCTCAGTGATGGCACCTTCGCATTTGTTTTCTTCCTGGGTTTTTCTGTACCACAACGAACGAGATCGGAAAATGGCACCCTAGGCAGGGGTGTCGTTAAGTTTTGAAAGTTGGTGGCCCATTCGGGCCAGTATCACACAAATTTAGGTGGCCTGGATTAAATTCATGCAGCTCAGATTAAAATACAAAATTCATTAACAACACAACTGATTATAATTCTGGGACATTTCAATTCTTTAATAAAATGGGTCCTTGGGTCCTCGAACTCAGGTGGTCAGTCGGGTCAGCAGACTGTGAAACCAGGTGGCCTCGAGGTCACATCAGGTGGCCATGAGCAACGTTGGGTCAAGTGCTAACTGCATGCCTGCTAAGCATGTACTTACATTGGTCGAAAGCAAACGAAAAATCAAAATGTTCAATCATTGTCACTACTCAATATGAACAGCATATTAAATTTCTTAAGTACTCTTTCAGCATCAGAAAGTGATATCATTCCCCGTTCGCTTAGCATTAAAAAGGAAAGCGTTTTTCGTAGTGAAAGACTAATAAAGTCTGATTATCGGGCTAAATGGGTAAAGACCCACTTGTACTGAAATTTTATATTCTCTAAAACCATATAATCAATGCGAATATAGGAAACGGGCTTAATAACGCCTACTTTTAACGTTGGTTCGCATCAATGCGCCGTAAAATCATCGCATTCGCTGTTCGCTTCCACTCAATGTGAACGACCCTAAGAGTGGGAACAGATCCAACGACAATTGAAGATAAACGGCCGACTTGGCTAAATCTCTTAACGGAAACGGTTGCCAACAACAACTGACGTTTCCTTTCTGTGCTCGTTCACAGCTAATTAATTGATAAAACTACGCGGGTTTTTTTTCCTGTAAAGGCATGTCAACCAAACACTAGGGTTTACCTAATGGACTGTGATAAATTATTGTTATGGCTAAAAGCTTTATTCGTCGACCATTACGGGCAAAATACTTCTCCCTATAGATTCTCATTAAAAAGTCCGTCAAGATATGTTGTGCTGGAATATTTATTTGATTTAAAAAAAAAACTGTCGCTCATTGTTTCACCTGCCAATTCTATCAAATTCATATTTACAACCAAGACCAGCTATATGACACAGTAAATTTCCAAAAATATTTCATCCGTAAGAGGGAAGGGCAGCGAAGGACCATGGTGTTATGTGTTACAATCTTGTACGTTTGCAGACCCACCATGTGAACAGACCTTAAATTCGAATAATTCGTATTTGAGATAAGCAGAAAAGCCTGTATTTATAACATATAATTATCCAATCTCTTGCTCCTTATGGTCTATTGTTCGTACATTGTGTATAGAAAACACTGGGGGCCCGTCTGCAACGAGTGAAAAGGTGTAAAGGAGACCGCCCATTATCAGTGGGTGCTTCTTTTACAACACTGTCAGTGATTTTGATGCAAAGAAATTTGCTCACGAGAGCCCGTGTTCGTTCTAACCAAACTCGTAATGAGCGGGAACGAGTGTATCTCTCGGCGTATTGTCTGTGGTAGGGTTACAGGGAGTATTATTAAACAGTGTGTATAGAATATATGTACATGTATTGAGTATTGTACTGTGTACTCACCTGGCGATCAGCTGCCGCTCAACAGGGTAGAGAACCACGCATATTGTTGCCGTAACATCAAGATTCCTGCGGGAAGAAAAAACAAACAGTAGGCGGTTAGAATGGTAAGATTACCACAGTAAAACATGACGGTTAGAACAGCTAGATTACCATCGTAAAACCGCTACACCGCACATCGTAAACATGGAAGAGATTCACTTTGATGCGCAGACGGTTTTTTTGCGAACGGGAATCTCAGATGCGAAAACGGAATTGGTGCCATTGTGCTGCGCTGACCGTGACGTTAACCTCATGCACTGACGTTAAATGTCAGGCGATGCCCAAAAGTTGAACGTTACGTGAATCACTGAACTCTAGATGTTCCTCAGACGTTCATCCACATTCCAATACCAAACATCCCATCTACCCCCAGATTCGTAAATTGCAAATTGACCATAAATTTCAGTAGCCTTCAACGGTAAGTGGATTGTGTCATCCATCACAGCAAAACGACACACTAAAACGGCAATACTCACTACACCAAACAGACTTTTCAAAATGACAACAAATTGCAGGAATTTCCATATTACATGTATCCCATCCGTGGAATTACGGCAAAAGCCAAAAAACGCATTTATTATCTTGAGTAGAAACCTCAGTAGATGAGATTTAATGAAGGAAGCCCAACGTTTGGAGGATTCCACGTTTAAGATGCGTCTGTGGATAATCCTCATCAGTGTCACCGTGTCACCATGGTTACTGGTACGGTAGTGAATGGGTGGGTATTAGTGTCGTACTTGCGCCGCGGTTAATAAGCTCGTCAAGCAGTTAGTAATTAGGACCGACTATACCATATGTGTTAATGTACTTAACACTGCACGTGTCTTACCACTTACTCATACACACTACACACACCAATGTAAATTTTCGCTTTCGCTACCGCTCGGTGTGAATGGACGTTTACTTGTGAACAAGTGACCACAAAGCGAAGAGCTGTGTTGAGCTATTTCCCTCCGTGTGCAACATATGGTCGTGTAGATATGTCACTTGCGCTCAGGTTTCCAGGACCTATTTTTGAGTTTGTTTAAGCATTGATCTCTTCTATCTTCACAACTTCACCACTATTACTCAACCGTCCTCTCATTAAATGCCTTTACAAACCCGTCCCTTAAGTTTGACTTGTCCTTCAGAATTAGTCAGATAAAGCTATGCACCATTTGGCTAGACCTTTATCCAAATATTATCACTTCCGCTAGGGTGGTATCGAACATATGGTCCTGTTATTACAGACCACTATGACCATTTTATGTAAAATAATGAACATTTTATGAAGTGTATTCTACTCAATAGTGAACTTTGAAACAACTTCCAACCAAGTTTCCCACATAATGATGAGAATATTCTGCTTCTTGCTGTCTGTTAATAAAGAACTCGCCATGTACCCTGTAACAGGTAAAGAAGTGCGGAGAAAATTGCTTGCTGCAAGCGATACTTGTTACAACTGAACGTTTTTAACACTGATCAATCAATGACGCCAAATATACTGGAATTCGAACTTTCAGTTCTGTCATCACAGTACAAACAAGAAAGTCCTCCTGCATGACCGCAAGAGGCTTTTTGCCCACGGCGTTGCAAGTACCCACCCCCCTAACCCCCTTCGTGGACAGACAAACAAACTGAAAACATTATCTTCCCCTAGTACTACGTACGAGGGCGGTAAAAATGTGCAATTCACAATTGATCATTTAATAGTGGGATGAACTCTTTTGTCAATGTCTGTGCCAAGTAATGTGAAAAGAAAAGTAGTTCCGCCTTGATTGATATCACTGCGACGGAGCGGGTCTGTAATTGCAATTTTCTAATTCATTTCAATTTTTTGTATCTTTTCCACTGAAGCATTATTTAAGCCAATAAAGCAACAAGACATGCCTTATTCAACACGCACATCTTGCCTTAAAATATAGTTAAACCGCTTAAGGTCGATTCACATGGCCAAAACCGAATATGAATGAGGTTTCTTTTATTTTACTGCTTCTCTACGTGCTGTCTAACAATGAAATTATTCAGAATCCATCATTTTCGCGTCAAACCATCACGCTGAGCGAAAGCGAACGAAAAAACAACATCGCTTCAAAGCGGTTTCTGGATATTTTCCAGTAATTAACACGGAAAGTCAGGGAGATCAAAGAAAATATTCGCTTTCGTTTTTTTGCACAAATATAGTGTGAATGGGCCTTGAGAAACTTTGTGTTGTTGTTGTATCAGTATACAGACTTGCATCAGTACTTGTATCAGACTTGTATCAGTCTCACAATACGAACCTCTCTGCATAAGATAATCTAATCCGACCCGTCTGTGTCGCAACTGTCTTCCAGCAAAAAACCGTCACATGCACAAACAGAATTTCTGCTTTTTCTGGCAGGATATTCGCGATGCGTAGAATTCCACACTTGAGGAACACGGAACAATATTGTGTCCTGTGTGAGTCAAATGAAATACATGATCGACAATATCAATAGGTCGTCAGTCTGAAGGTTCACAACAATTCATTACTCTTCAGTTTGAACAAAAATCCTGTGCAACTGTTTTCATGTGATGTATTCCAATGGCCTTTTCACAAGTATTGTCAAGGTACAAAGTAGAAGTGTTATGTGGATGTGCTGGTCACAAGTTTTGTAGGCTCAAAGGTTTTGCAGTTTTGCATGGCAGATGTGCTGGTCACAAGTTTTGTGGAGTTACTCAGTGGATGTGCTGGTTACAACTTTTGTGGAGTTGCATGGTCGATGTGCTGGTCTCAAGTTTTGTGGCGTTACTCAGTGGATGTGCTGGTCACAAGTTTTGTAGAGTTACATGGTAGATGTGTTAGCCACAAGTTTTGTAGAGTTACAAGGTAATGTGCTGATTGACCTCACTCCTTGTTACCGTGGAACTCTCAGCGAATTTTGTCCGTGGTGTAAGTACCTATTAGAAGACACGGTTATGAGACGTGATTACCTGACACTATTAGTAGCCTCCAGCTTTCTAACCTTTTACACCAGACAAGAAAAGCCTTCAATTATCTGGTTCATACGAAGTTCCCTGTAATAAAGTATTGCAACTCATTGTAAGAAGACCCTATTGAAAACTATTGTACAGACACTTTTATTTTCGAAGAAAGTATACGTATTTCCATCCCGGATATATTGCAGACAATTAAAGGATACAATTAGAGATGCTGAATCTATACCGGATGATGGACAATGAATTCGGTTTGGTTTGTGCACAAAGCGCCGTATGTGAAGGGCCTGTGAAGAGCTTTGTTCACATCTTACGAAATTTAGCCCTTCACTAACATCCTACTGGAAATTATTTTGAATTGGACAATAGAATTTCGGATGGAATAGGTGAAGACCCATTTCGCCCGAAATTCTGTCCAAGTGTGAACAGTTTTCATTTGTCACTATGCAACCGGTTTATTTTCGGGGCAAATATTGGGCTAAATTTCGGTATGTGTGAATAAGCCTTTACTGATAGTAGAAACGTGCGTAATTCTTCGTTATCCAAAGGTAAAACATCACGGTCCCTTGGCGGATAATTCAGACGTATCTAAGTTTCAAGATACTGGGGCAATTAAAACTTAAATTGATGTCAGCTCCACACAACAGTTACCTAGGTGATGAATCTTAACGTCAAATTTGATGCAATCAATCCAGCCCGTGTGTTTGCTATTAATCAGTCCAGATTAGCATGCAGCTATCTCTCCTTTTCGGCGATCCCCTTTTTGCGGCAAGAAAAATTCAAAAATGACATTGCGTCGTTGAACGTTCGTAATGCTGGCACGTAAAATGACATCATGGCGGCATTCTGTGTACAACAAATTTCAACCAATAATTGCAGCTTAAAGTAGGCTTAATTATCATAAAAGTGCCAAGGCATATTCCAAAATACTATGGACCCCCTCTTTCAATCACTAAGCTGACACTAAACGAGCCAGCAATGACTTATATTATTGCAGTACTTTCTATTTATTATTCGTTTGCGGTATCCACGCCTTTACGGTGAATTTGGTTTGAGAACTGGTAGCCTTACAAAAATAGGCTGTTCCGCTCTGAACAGTAATGGCGCAAGATTTGATCCGACCAATTCAGCCGGACCTTCGCTACTTGCCACTAATTTCTGTAGATTAGCGGAAACTTAATCCTGCTGAACTCTTCGTCTCTATCTTAGTTCTTGCTACATAAATGGACATCGGGTTTCCATGGTGACGCAGTGGGATACAAGCATGTCTCTATTTTAGAAACCCGGCAGCGTTCTGTTTATTGCGCTTCTCCATTTAGAAACATGGACGCGGCGTTCCCTGTTTGTAGAGACGCGGGAATGGAGCAGCGAAAAGGTCATCACATCCTCAATAGTTAATTACAATGGGAGAAAGCTACAAGCTGTACCTTAAACAGAAGTTCCTCACAGAGACACAGCACCAAATGATGCCTGATGTTAAGTTACTTTCAGAAAAATAAGTTTCTTCATGTAGCAAAAGAAAACAATACTCAATTATACAAGGAAGAACAAATTAGTATCAAATGAAGCAGTCAACGTCTTGGCAACATGTCTCTCGAAACAAACAACGTGATAAATAATGTGAGAGAAAGGATGACATTGAATTTATGTACTTTTCAGTGTAAATTTCCATTCTTATTTATTTAATGGTAGCACTTAAAATCTCTTGATTTCGAGGAACAATAAATGCATACAGACTTTCAAATATCTCTATAATATCTTTTTATCTCTAGTGCTAGTATGAAGCAAAACATGTTTTTCTTAACGATCCCTTCTGAGAAACGGCCTGTCAAATTTGCAGATGAAATGGACATTTCCCCCAAAACACGATGTTCTCAGGTCACGGGTTAAACTAGTTAGACGTTCATATTCTAACCACCTATCGGCAGCATTACCACTGGGAATACGCCAATATCGAATCTACCACGAAGACCTTGTATTTGTCTGTCTCTAATTCTGAAAGTCATGAATATTTGCCTTCGTACAAAACTCTCGAAGATTCTGCATCAGTGTCTGTGTCACAGAATCTACCAATCTACATCTTCTTAAAGGTCTGCTCACATTAGCCAGAATGAACGTGAAAATGCGTTTCCCAAGTCTTTTGGGTCAAGGACAGAACTTGTTTTTTTCCGCCAGCGTACGTAGTACGACGGGAGGTTATGTTTTCACAGGTGTCTGTCTGTTGACAGGGGAGTACCCCGGCCAGGACTGAGTTACCCCCTCCCCCTGGCCAGGGCTGGGGTACTCCCCCCCCAGGGACTAAAGTACCCCCCAAGCCAGGACTGTGGTACCCCTCCCCGGGTTGGACAGGAGAGCGAGCACTTGCTACACGGCGGGCGGTATGCTTCTTGCGTTCACGCAGGAGGACTTTCTTGTTGTAAATAAAGACTGTCGGATCCAGACTAACTATCTTAGCCATCCTGTCCTACATCAAGTATAACGATGAAGTATGTGTAGCACTGATGAAGCAGGTGGTGCACTTGAGAGGTGAATCTGTGGATCATCTGGCAAGTCACCATGCGAGTGAGAAAGCACGAAACAAGTAAGGGGTAACATATCTGCGATATGTACTTCCATGAAACCAGGGACAGACGTCACTCGAAGCCTACAGCATGGACGTCAGTGACCCCGACAATGGGGCTGGTCTAACGTCCCAACGGTCCAAAACAGAACGGTATTTTCTGATCAAACGTCCGTTTTGTTTTCCTTTTATTGTTACCATGTCTTGAGCATTACTTTTTTACCGGTTCACATTAAGATTTCACTAGCCTGTAAAAGGCAATAGGAAGACTTATTGTCTCCTTATCAGAAGACAGACATAATTAGTATTTACCATAGAGTACCCATTAGCTTTCCGAGAAAACCGCATCATGTAAAATGTATCAGGGACTTCCTCCTTTGTAAGGCTTTCCTTCTTATTAAAGAATTTTAGAAGTGTTTCTATTCATGTTGTACGATACTTTCTTTGCAAGAAAACTTACTAACATGAATAGACGTACTGAATAGAT
>JBCAUG010012003.1:0-11084 GCA_038406175.1 Haplosyllis leylae
ATTGTTACAAAAATGTATGTATTTCTTACCTATTAATATCTGTAGATGTAATTTCCAAAGTTTGTGACAAACAACCATTTATTTCCTCCTCTTAAACCTACGATGGTTCTGAAGTTTAATGGCAATCCTGTCCTTGACTGGAAAATAATTCCTGTTGTTTGTGGTGGAACAGAAATGGTGCCTACTCCATTCCTGATTCTCAAATGTCCCCAAACTGGTGTTCTGTCTAAATCTCTTGTTCTTGTATATATTACAGTTGCTAAATTTGTATTGTATTGAAATCCCCAAGCATTTGTTACATTCCAGTTGAACCTCATTTTCCCTCCATTTACAAAGTGGCAATTTCTTACTTGGTCAGAGTAATTATTATTTGTATTGGGGAAGGGCCAAATTTTTTATTCCATCAACCATTGCCGCTAACCAACCCCCTAATACTGCTAGCCATACTGTAATAACCACTAATGGTACTGCTAGTACCACCAACAGTACCGCTAACCCCCCAGGTCAAATGCAATCAAGACTGGAAATAACCATTGCGACCATCAATTTTCAAACTTAAATGATGCATCCGACTGCAAATAGCACTATAGCGATGTATCTTAATGTAACAGGTGATTATTTGCAGCCACAACTTCTTTCAGTAGAATGTAATCATTCTGAAAAGTTTTGAAAGGCATGTTAAATGTTATAAGAAACATTGCTGCTTTCAAGGAACACCTGTATGAGCACAAATTCTCTTCTGCATTACAGTGCTTGAAACAAAATAGTAAAAATTAATGGCTGGTTTGAAGAGGTGGTACCTGACATGATACCAAGAGAATTCAGGAGATTTTCTGCATGTACGACAAAACACTAAATGTAATTGTTCAACTGCTACACAACAGCCAGCATGAGGAAAGTGACAATGTGGTGTACATACCTTGGAACAATCAGTCCAACACATCAGTAAGTTGCATAACATTCATTCCTATGTGACTATACAGCAACAACTTGGAATTAAGTACAACTATTCACTTTCAGCATTGCACACATGTATGGAGTTTGTGAGGAGACATATCTAAGATGCTGTGACAATGTCATTGATGTACTGCTGGAAAAAATGCCTCTCATTATAAGATTTCCGGAACAAAATGAATTTGCGGACATAGCTGACAATTTCAATGATTCTGGAGACAAAGATTTTCCAAATGTAGTTGGATGTATTGATGGAACCCACTTAAGAGTGGAAATAAGCAGGAATGTGCACAAGAGACCTTTCTATAATAACAAGAAGTTTTACTCCTTATATTTACTGGCAGTGTCGCATGAAAATTTAATGTTCACTTACATCCATGCTGGATGGCCAGATAAGTATATTTTGAAGTTAAATAATGCCTCACTTTATACATGAATGCAATGTTTCTTTTAATGAGTGCAAACAATGTATTTGCATGCAGATCTCATGATGCTTTTGTATTCAGTCAATCTGATCTTAATGACAAACTGGAACAATGGTTACAAATACCAGGACTAAGAATTCAAGACACATATCACATACTCAGAGATAGTGCCTTTCTGTGCCTTAAGCAGGTTGGTAACTGCTTGTAATTACTGAATAAAGGTGACATTCATTAATGAAATGTTTTTCAATCAATATTTTCTTTCATTCAGCTAATGACTCCATACAAACGATACAAAGCAGGATTAAATGAGAACCAAAAGAAATTTAACAAACATCTGTCTTTTAAGAGACAGGTATACTTTATATACAGGTATACATAAGAAAATGAAACAAAAGTAAAGTGAATAAAAATCAAGGAAATCGAAAAAAATGTAAATAATACTGTTAGTTTCATGTAAGTTGATATGTTTGCAGTGTGTGAAGCAAAGTTTTGGACTTCTGAAATCTAGATTTTGGCACCTCAGTGTCTTGCATCAACAATCACTCAGGTGGATGGTTGAGTTATAATGGCATCCTCTACTCTACACAACATATGTATCAGCAAATCTGACAATGTTGATTACTTTCTCCAACAGGCTACTGCTGTAAGTGAAATTCTAAATTTACTTTGAAGATGCCACATCTGGAAATTTCAACAACAATCTGCAAGAATAATTTCAATGTATTTCAGAATAGATTAGAAAATCGCAGATTCTGGCCAAATCCAGTCTACACCAGGATAAATTTGATGAGCTGGAATGTACAAGAGAAATATTCTTTGTCAAATCATATCAAATTACTAGTACAATTTATATATTTTGACAATTACACCTAAATGGATTATTGGATTATTTTGAGCAGTTTGATGGACAATACTCATTATGCACATGACCAGCCAACCTGCAGTTAACTGGACAGAATTCATTATGAATATGTCCGAAGTATGGCACTCCTGCAACATTCAGAGATACTGCAGGTGTGTTCTGGAGTTGCTGCTGTTGTTGTACCTTAGATGAAAAATATGAAGCAAGTGCTTCTGCAAGAACTCGGTTGCTTTCAGTTGATACAGCCACAGTGTGCATTACACTAACCAATTCATCTTGAGTTGTTTTCTTTGCTGTGACAAATCAATAAAACACAATTTTTTCTTTGAAGCAAAATAAATGCTATGTGTTGATGTTGTTATTGAAAATGGTTAAAGTCTCACATTTCGCTTTGGGAATACTGGGATCCGAGTCTTTGGATGTTGATGCTTCATCACTCTTACTGCATTTACCTCCTTGTTAGATTTCTTAACATCGGACACAGAAGCTTCTTGTGATTTTCCTTAACAGGAATGACTACAAACAAATTCATGACCCTAATTCATGTGTTACTATGTAACACTGATAAGAAACATAAAGAAGCAAATTAACTTCAAAATTAACCTTGATCGATGACATCTTGCAAAGATGAACCCATGATCTTGGGGTTGACATGCTGCATGTTCCCCATGACTTCTCTAATTTCTCATCTACAGCACTTTCACCACCTGCACTGCCAGTGAGACATCGGAAGATTTTGTTAAATCTCTTTATCAATCCACCTGCCTAATGACAACATTATCAATAGTTTGTGCCATGTATGAAATTTGATAAATGTACAAACTACAAATGACTTAGAATGTTCATTAGTACTACCTTCTGCAGGCATTGTTTGTTACTCCTGTAGACTCTTCTCTTTGCCAAGTTCTTAGAGAAATCAATCCATCTGGTTGGTGAATCATTGTCACGAGGTATTTGAAATTTGTATAATTTGAGAAATTCCAAGATTTCATTGGCACTCCAGGCTTGCGTGGAATTGATGTTTCTCTTTACCAACAAATAAGATTTCCAATCAAACTCAACCTACTCTGGTGGTAATTGTGTCACTGGAAATCAATATATCAAGATGACAACATAAATAGCCAAATTCAAACAAATCCCTTGCACCATAACCTTTATAGACAGAAATAATACATACTGACCTACACTATTGATAAACAAGCCAAACACTCGTTCAAAGTCCAACAAAGACAACTTGCTAGCATAATCTTTTTCTGTCAAGTACTTCCTGATGTAGTCCTCAAATAATCCCAGAAATTGGGCCTTCAACAATTTCCCTAATTGATCCAAGAGTAGCATGACATCTTTACTTAATACGGATAACTTACAAAAATAACTTAAAATGAAGAATTACATAAATGTATACACAATCACCTTGTCTTGAAAGTTTGACAATTCGAACTGATGCAACTCCTTTCAAGACATCAGTCACATGACCATCCAAGACAAAATGAATTTCAACCTGTGCCATACAGTGAGTCAGTATTTCCTCCACAGTCATAAATCCTGAAAAAAGGTGACTTTATGTGTGTGTGTGTTATGTGTATTTGAATATATGCATGTCATTACAATCCCAATACATGAAAAGAAATATCTTAATGTAGCTTGAATAGTTATTTACCTTCAAATGGACTTTCATCTCTTTCACTGTGTGGTTTGACATGTCTCAGACTGGATGATCTGCTCACATCTACTTTGTCATCTGGCAGTGGAGCTTCATCATCTTGTTTATCAGTAAAGAAGTCATCTGCTGTCTGTTCAACAGGGTCATCATTGAAGGTAATCGTTTCTGCATCATCGTCCTCAGTTGCCAGGGAGGCCAACATCTTTAGGTTGTCTTCCTCTCTCCAAGTGACTTTCTTGGCTGATGTTTTCTGAGCATTAACACAGGATGGTTTCCTCAGAATGTTGGACACATTAGGTGTCTATGGTCACTTGATGAGGATTGACCTAGGGTTGGTGGATGTTGCAGTACTCGACACCGAGGTTGCGGTTGGTTCGGCAGCTTTCATCTTTGTGGCACTTTCTTTTGTCAGCATAACAACCTTAGGATGTTTGATTCCATTAACTTTGTCTTCATAATCTTGCATATGTATCAGAGATACATTGCTTAACTCTGCATCTGGAGGTGCTTGAGTTGTGGCAGGCATCACCTGAGTTACGATGTTGGCAAAGTTAACGTGGAACAAACCATTCTTAGTTTGTGGATGACATCTCAATAATGTAGTGGTCTCCCTGAGTTGATTGGTAAATAGGCCATCACCAACTACAAATACACAGGAGCATATTGTAACACCTATTTATTCTTTTCACTTCATAAAACTGCACAACCCACACAATATAAGTCATGTTTATTACACTTCCAGCATTCTTCAACCGTGTAATCAGCTACCATCTGAGGTGTTAAGGAAACATCAAATTAATATCCATCTATATCAAATCTATGTTTGAACAATTGTTGACACCTGTAAAAATGTTTATGACCACCTATTTTAAAGCATTCACACTTCAAGTGAGTGATTTAAAGTAATGCGAGATTAATGTCGATGGTAATTATGTAACATTTTTTACACATGCGCACACCTTCATTCTCTCTTTTTGACAGTTACACTTCTGAAAACTGACATTGTTTCTGTGTAATATGTTGCACTACTTCAACAAGTTTTACTTTATACCTATATTCCATCGTGACAATTGAAAGCCGACCCAATGTGTAATGTTAAAGTTTCAGACAAATGGGACATGATCTGTCCTGTGCAACGCCATGTTGGAAAAGAAAGTCTTGTTATATCAACCCATTTATATATGGAGCTCAGCTGTGTAAACCACGACCTCTGTTAATCGCAAGTAACCTACAAACTTACTCTGATCAAGTTCATGCCAAGTGACGTAACGCTATGCTCCGATGATCATCTCGGTAGAAAGTTCCAACCAAACGCACGCAATGACATATGCATAGGATCGCATTTCAAACTTACTACTAGAAATGGCTCCTGGTCATTCCTTACTGCATATTTTTCATGTTAACATTTGCAGTATCGAGAAATAAAGGGATCACGTAGACCCTATTGTAATGCTAATTGGAGTGAATAGATTTCTTGCAGAAATTATTTTCTTGTTTCGGGAGTGGAGCATTATCATCAAAATGCTGAGAATACCTGGAACAGGAATTTTTTCAGGCTTCGGATACATTTTTTTGCTTCATGCTTAATTTACAAAGAACATTTACCAGTCATATCCCACATTTCAGATCCTTGTGAATTATATACACTCCGGTCGATGTTATATATTTCTGCTTGCATTTTGAAAATGCTTCAGTGAGATATTAAGAGAACAATAGAAATTCTATAATGCACTCACATTTTCAGAGCTAAACACTATTTAAATACTAGCAATGTGCATTTCAAGTTAGCATTGTCAATTTAAGGATAAGTGCATTCAGCACGTATTGAATAATTGGCCAATTTGTATTGTGTATCTTGGTCTGTAGTGGTGGCAAAATATCTTGTCAATTCTGGTTCCTTTCAAGAGAAAATAATCAAAAAATTTAATTCTCAGCACTTGATCATTTTATTTAATATAATATAGTTTCTCATGTGTAGAAGTATAATATTGTGATATATTTAGTAAATTTTGTACTTATCGCAAAAATGTGAAAAGGATTGCCATTGGCACACTAAGTTGTGCAGCATACGCAGCTGTTTGCAGCACCTTCTCAGACATTTTGCTGTCTCTGGCGATCCCCCAAAGCCCTCATGCTCTGGCTACAGTGTGATCATGTTGTCTCTAACACTGTCAGAGTGGAAGTGGAATCACATAAATAACAGCAGTTTCAAAATGAGTCCATTGATGTAAATGGGAACAAAATCTACAGCCTCCTCGTGACAATGATTCCAAAGTTGCACCTGTTTCATAAGTCACAATACAGGATAGGATCTGTACAATGAGCTACACTATCCACATTATTGTGCTTTACCCCTGGCCAATGCTGAATCACCATGTCATACTGACTTAGTTCTTCCAGCCAACCCATAAGCATACTATGTAGATGATGCAGGAGCCATGCCAAACTACTATGATCAGTACAAACTGTTAATTTGCTGCCTAACAGGTAATGATGACATTCCCGTGTAAATTGGACAAATGCTAAGAGCTCTGATGATGTGTACAGTATTTCAGTTGCAAAGGAGTTAACATTAAACCACCATAAGAGATGATACATTCTTCTCCCCCTACACTTGGATAAGTTCATCAATGGCATTTCTCAAAGCATCTGTATTGAGAAAAAGCACATCTGTAGTATTGGGATAGGCTAAGACCAGCACACACACAAGGCTTTCATTAGTGATTCAAAGGCAGCCTGATGGGAATTCCCCCATTCAAACTCCACCTTTTTACCCATGATATGATACAACAGACCAGCTAATTTGGCATAGTTTTTGATACAGTGACGGTGATAGTTGACACACCCTAAGATTACGCATCTCCTTTAGATATTGGAACAGACCACCTCATGACAGTCTCTATTTTCCTTGTATCCTCTGCTAAATCCTAAACTGTCGTGAGCTTACCTAGAAAAGGGCACTTCTACTTGGAAAAACTTGCACTTTCTTCCTTTGTTTCAGTTTCAGGTTGTTTCCGTGAAGACATTCAAATGGCAGTTTTGACCCTTTATCACTTAGACCATTCTTCTGTCCATCCAGGGGTCTGACAACAATTATGTCATCATCTTGATTTTGATCATTTGCAGATTGAAACCCTTGTTTGTTGCAACTCATTGTGGACTAAAATGCTGTGAAAAGTTACTCATCCGTACATTTAAACGAGCATCATTCATAGCAGCCAGCACTTACTCTTGAGATTGATGGCCACTTCTTGTTGAGAGATTATGGCCACTTTTTGTTGACACTTTATCAGCACTCGTTGTTCATAGTTTATGGCCACTTGTTCACAGTTTAATTGAGCACCTTCAGCATAGTTCAATGGTAATTTTCTCATTCTTGGTGTGTATGGTTCAAATACACTTGCTCCAAGTGTATTCCTTCGATGTATGTTTTCCTGAAACATGTCTGTCTCAAATTGCTCATGATACATATTTGGTTGAGTACCATGTTTGCATATTGAAGTGGCTTCTGTTTGCTAGATACTGTTGGAGGAAATCCTTTTTGTTGCTGTACTTGAATTGATGGTGGTTCCGGACCTACAAATATTTGTGGGTCTAACCTGTCAATCTTTCTTGCAGCAATGCTTTCCTAGTTTCGTTTTGTGACTCATTATCATCAAACCGCTTAAACCACTTTCAACATAAATTTTTTGCAGACTTAGGATACATATTTTGGCTTCATGGTTCATTCATAAGGAACGTTGGCCAGTCAAATCCCATATTTCAGATCCTTGTGAATTGCTTGCACTGTGGCCAATGTTTAATATTTTACTTGCATTTCAAAAAATTTTTCTGTGAGACATTAAGAGAACATAACACACTTACATTTTCAATGCTAAACACTACTTGAATATTAGGAATGTACTTTTCAAGTTAGCATCAACTTCAGGATAAGTGATGATGTAATAACTTGTCATTTTCTGGCTCCTTTCAAGAGAAAATGATACAATTTTTTTTGATTCTCAGCACTTAACATTAAATGAACAATTTACTTAATATAATAAGAGTTTCTGGTGTGTAAAGTATAATATTGTGACATCTGTGAATTATGCACAATTTGTCTTTTGCAGATGTTTTATGAGGGTCACTTGTCGCAAAAAAGGAGAAATAACTTTGTGCGGACAGGATATACTCCTGCCTCCAGGATTCCTTGGGAGTACCACTGAGTTGAATCCAGACATCTACCATCATAGAGGTGGACCCCGTTTCCCCATATTATGTCTTTGGCATTTTCGTTCCAACTGTCATGATTGTAATTTTTTATGTCCTGGGCAATCTCTTTACAAGCGTAGGGTGTAGAGCATTCTAAGACGCATTTCACTGTATCCTCATCATTACTGTATTCTGCTTTCAAATGTTGGATTGGTTGTTCACTGCTATGGTTATTAATCCATTGTAGGAGAATTTGCGAGGATGAAAGTTACTGAAGGGATTGAGATTGCCAAAGAATCCAAATATATTAGATGTTGACCTGCTACTTTATGTTGAAACCACTAAGTTCCTCAGGTCGATGCAGGTTTTTCACATTGAAGTTTTGTCCCTTGATGATTAGGGTTGCACCATCCATTCTGCATTTTCACTGATACTGGGGTAATTTATGAGCTGCTCTCAGGTATGGTCTAAGAGTTCTCCACTGCTCTTCAGTTTCTTTGCGAAATTCCCAATCAGCATACATCCCTTTGGGTAGGTATCTTTTGTTGTTTACTATATACTCTGCATCATGTCTATAAAAAAAATCCATCAAGATGGGTCGACTTCACATGGGTTTGTATTTCCCCAAGCATTTGGCTATTTTAATTGGCATTGATTTAGCTGTTGCAAGTCATTCATCATATGTAGCTCCTAAGACAGTGTCAGATAGAATGTCATAGATCTTTTCACATAAGACATCCTCAGTTTCCCATGCTGTTTCGTGATAAAATAATAAGTATTTGTCAGATATTAAATAATATTCCATAATAGATTTTCTCTTTAGAATACAGAATTGCCCCATTACATGTGGTCCAACGTGTGTACTCTTGTTCACTATTTTATTCTTGAATGTGTGCAACAGGCATGCATGCATCCACAGTTGTATTAAGGTAGTTGTTGGACCTACTTTCAACACCCACAACATCTACATCACTTTCTTTTGGATGGTTGGCTGTAATACAACCTGAATATTTACCAAATTTAGCCAAATATTATTTTTCAGCCCTTCCCGCCACTTTGGCTTATCCACTTCCACCAGTCGATGTGACACATGCACATACTTATTTCGTCATCAAGCACTAAGAAAAGGTTAAAAAAAATTACATTGACTGGGTGAGGAAATGTGCAGACGAATTTACCTTGCTTTAGCTGATTTTGGTACTTGAGCAAAATCAGCAAAAATATTGACAGTGCTCTTGTCCCCCCAGAAACAAAAAATTGATATAGGGGCATAAGAGCACTGACGATTTTTTTGGTGATTTTTTGAAAACCAGATTTTGCTCGTTCTTTTGCGATTCTCTTGGCAATTGCTTGATGTTGTTCTCACTATTTTTTGCCTATTTTTTCCAAACAATTTCTTTCTGTAACTTTAACTATGTGTTGCCAATTTTTTTAAAGCAAAATTTTGCTCTTACTTTAAAATTTATTTTGGCAATTTCTTCAGATAATTTATACTATTACTTTATACTGTTTCACCATAAACAATAGTAGAACATGGAAACCACGATGGAACCTGCAGTGAGGATTTGACACTAACAATAAGTACTCACGCAACTATGGACACTACTAGTGCTACTGAATGCAGCACAGCGTCCACCTGAAAATCCACTTCAGGAAGGTAATTTGGATGTTGTCAGTAGCTGTGGTGTTGAAAGTAAATGGAATAAATCAGGTAGTGAAATTTTCACCAGGTGGCTGGTTGGTCCCCTTCGCTCCCCTTCCCCCACTTCGCTCCTTTGAATACTACAATGTGCTGGATGTTTTGACAGTATGGAAACTGAGGTATTTTACCAAGGTATTTTACCATGTATATTTTACGTTCACTCCCCTTAGGTCCTTTGATGTTTCACCCCCTTTGAACGATCCTTTAACAAGTAACAATATGGAACTTGGCATTACCTTTCGTTAGTAAGTTTTATTTAGGAATCAAATGAAGGAATATCAGTTACACATTTCCTGTGTTTAACAAATAACCTTAACATTCATGTCTCTAAAGTTTTGTTTACACTGATTGCGGCAATGGCAATGGAAATAATGGATAGTATTAGACCCTATGGATTGCCATTGCGTTGGCCACAGATCTGCATATGAACCCCTCCATAGAGACCAATGCAACCCATTATTGGAGGAAAACATATTTCAGTTGTCATTGCCGCTGCCACAGTCAGTGTTACAAGCCTTAAGTCGGTGATAATTTTTGACAACTTAGTAACACAAGTTGGGGTATACCCCTTTCTAGTGTAGTCCTAGTACTTAATTCATCAATAACTTGCAGATATCCTGGTTCACTGTTTCAAGCAACATGTCACAGTTCTCGATCTTGATAATTTCGTACTCCACATGAGTCTTGAGAATACCTATGTGGAACTGAGTTTGGCACAAATCCTTTGATATCTTAAGATAATAGGAGTTATCTGTCGAGGACATAACAAGTTCATTCTGCAATAATGGCACTTGATCTTCATTTTTGCAAAGAATTTTGGACAGCACTTGCGCATTTAGTCTACATTTCCCCAGTTTGAGGCGAAGAAGCTGTCTTTTTTCTTCAAGTTCTTCGATTTTTTTGGCCATAGTATTAATTTGGTTCGGCATCTAAATTGTTGAAATGCACTGTATGATACCTTATGGACATATGTGCCTATGTCTATTAGCTGAATTTCTACAAATGAGCCTAAACTATGAGATATCAGTATTAATTTACTTGGAAAAGGCAGGAAATGTGTAACTCTAGATACTCTATTTACTGCTTGTTCACACTGACTGCGGTAACGCCAAAAGAAATAATATATGAGTGGATCTACGTAAATGTGCAAAAATTTATTTTCAACGTCATGTTCTGATGACGTAGTGACGCAAAGTGCCTCAAGGCATGATGTATTAATATAGTGTTTATTTTGTCAAATTTAATTAATTCTTGAAAATTGATTTTGAATAATTA
The DNA here is from genome assembly GCA_038406175.1 of Haplosyllis leylae. Lineage (NCBI taxonomy): Eukaryota > Metazoa > Annelida > Polychaeta > Phyllodocida > Syllidae > Haplosyllis > Haplosyllis leylae. The sequence goes on from JBCAUG010012003.1 coordinate 11,076, forward strand.
ATCCTGTAC
>JBCAUG010012014.1:0-25298 GCA_038406175.1 Haplosyllis leylae
GAAAACTGAACCGTCTCCTTAGAAAAGTTGGATCACCCCCCCCCCCCCCCCATAAAACTGAATAGACCCAAATAAATCTGAATCACTCCCTAAATCTGAATCAGCCCTAAACTTGAAGGTAATTTTACAAAGCTTCAGAAGATATTTATGGTCAACTTGTTTTGTAACGCCGCTCCTAGTTTTGCAAACACGGCTGTAAAAGACAGGTTGCCTCAAAATGGAGATGGACATGACTGTTAATAAAGATAGTAAAAAGTGACCCTACCATACGGTAAAATGCTACCATATGTAACTTCAAACGCACTATAAGATACTAACCCGATCAGATGTGCGACACTAATCATTTTATGGATACTGGGACTACACATTTATCTATATTTGTAGGGTCTTACGTCTGTAATGGATAAGATGTCAAGCTTGTCTGTGGATGTACCATTGGTAAAGTCGTACGTTGCCAAAATGGCGGCGCAGGGAGCCAGCAACCAACTAGTCACGCTTCTAGAGTTGTCGGAGCCGATGAATGGAGGTGCGCATTACCCTCTTTTCCTGTTGGTGCTTCAGCAGCTGCACAAACTGCACGATAGTGACTGGGTGACTTCTACCTTCCAAGAGAGTAAGATAAACTTGCAGGACATGTTACCAGGTGAGTTGAGTTGACGAACATCGCAGTATCAGTTGGATTTTCACTGTTGATGAAATTTTATACTTGCAGTCGCAGTTTGCTTACTCCTGTGTTATATGTTGTGCAGAGTCTGACCGCAGCAAGGAACGTATGATGGAGATTTTGGAAGATCGAGGACTTAGTTTCATGTTCCCTTTGCTTAGAGTGCAGTCGGACTTGTGGAAACAAATACGTAACGACCCAAGTCCAAACAATATTTACAAGTGGATCAAAGAAAATGTAAAGGAGGATTTACAAAACAATCCGCGGTTCATAATAATCTTGATCTCAAAGTAAGTTATGATTTTTGTATTTGATCACCAATTTTACGTTATTGGTCTTGGGGCTTTTGTAATGCTCGTAATTATTCATTGTAGTATTCTGCGTTATGTGACCAACGAGTCAACACTGGCAAAAGATACTGATCCGGGAGTTTTACCAGACAAATCTCTTCAAAACAAAGAAAAAGACTTGCTGAGTCAGTATCAACCGATGCTTCAGAAACTCCTGCATGAGAAGGCAAACCTGCAACTTACTGCTATCTACGCAATGCAGGTCCACTGCCACAACAATAGCTTCCCCAAGGGTAAGTTGTTGAGCCCTTCTTCACACACTTTGTGTCAACGTTTCTAGTTGCGCCGCCTCAACGATCGGAGCGACTTATCTGGTCCCTGTAGTGTCTGTATGGTTGCTTGCTTCTGTCAAATACAAAATTTTGAAAATTTCATCGGATCTCAAAAATTCCAAAATGAGAACATGTTTCAGACCTTTCTGAGCAACTTTGATTTTGTTTTGTTTTGTTAAAAAAATGTTTCCATCTATTAATGAAAATTCATCCAACCAGAATGTCATCCAACTTCAACATAATTTGAACCATAATGTATTGCAGGAGCTTTGAAAAGAGGAAAAGGACAACTGACAAAAACGTTGAGGCCAAGTGTAAATTTTAAACTGATCACTACTCTTACAACCAGCGAGGGGATATTGTACTAAACATTTTGTTTTACTTTTTACACCAGGAATGTTGTTGAGATTATTCATGTACATGTACGATTTGGAAGTCATTGAGGAAGAGGCATATTTACGCTGGAAAGAGGAGGTGAATGATGAATATCCAGGAAAAGGAAATTCTCTATTTCAGGTATTGTATTGCATGTATCCATACCACTTAAAAACTAATTAAATAAAACCAAACTTTTAAACATTGCTGGTAAAGATTGTCATTGCTTGTTCTAACCGATCTGCAGTATTGCGAATCGGTAGTATGTTAGTTTCTTCCCTTGCAAGGCATTGCGTCTTTTTTTCACACGATTATGGAAGTTGTAAAATTTGTTGTCATTATAGGTGAATTCCTGGCTGACTTGGCTGGAACAAGCAGAAGAGGAGTCGGATGAGGATGATGATGAGTAAAACCGTGGTTTTGATGAACAAAGAACCGAAATAAACCATGTTGGGATGTTCACTGTAATATTGAATCATTGGCACTGGACATGACTTCTACATGTGCCACTATCTGATTTTATGAGAGACGAACTTAAAAAGAAAGTGTACGTGTGTACGTTTATCTTGTTCAAAGACAGTTGGATTTACATCATTACATAGCCACGGGATCATGTTTTCAAGGACATTTTATCATTTCAACAAGAAGAAACTTAAGGCAGTGAATGTCACTCAAGTCTGTCATTTAATAGGTTCGTTCTGAGCACGTTTCTACTTAATATCAAGGAGTTTTACTGTACCAAGATTGGGAGTTATAGACATAGCAGTGAACTGTATACTGGTTTTGTGCAACTTACTCAGATACTTAATGGATTCGGTTGTTTTGTCGCCAAAAAGAAAGAAGATCCAGGCGGGAAAAATAGGAAATTTGTTTTTTTTTTTTAATCTTTTATTTTGTAACCAATATACTGTGTTTAACTGTACGAACTTGAAGAACGCGATCATGTGATTAGTACGTGTGATGTGAAGAAGATACAAGGAAGTGACTCGGCTGTAGGTCAAAAGAAAGTCTTGAAATCCACGTAGCAATTACATGTGAATGTCGTCATCACAAAGTTGTTTTCTTCTTTGAACAGTTACTGTGATGGTCCGTTTCGTGTCATTGGTGCTTTTTGAAGTGAATTTTTGTATCCGATATGTTATTCTCACGTTTCTTTACGTCACTGCCTCACTGTATGTAACACCTTGCTGCTCAAGCGTTCCACGTTTCACTTGGTTTATACGTTTTTATCGAATTCAAAAAGCACCAACTTCTTGTGTTTCGCCACTCATTTTGCCTTAGAAGTTCGATGGACATTTTAATTCCTGCAAAGTTCATGTCGTAAATAAATAGTATTAAACCTGCAACAAGTGAATCTAAATTGAATCAAACATTTATCAAGTCAGTTCTATTGTGATTTTACTAATTATCGTGAAAGATCATCGTCTACATGTAGTTGAGTTACACGTAGTTAAGTATTCACACCAAAGTATTGATTACGCAATGTAAATAGAACATGTTAACGGCAACATATTCTTTAGGGGAAAAGAGGGTCGAAAGAGTTCTTTATTTGTGTCGAGAGATGACATTCATTTTTCATCATGTAAGCAATTTCATTACAAGTGCATATCCGTTCATTCATTCCTGTCTGATTTTCTTCACCATTTGATGTAGATGGCCAGTGATGAGGCCAAGGTATATTCTCTTGCTAAATATAGAATTATCTTTGAACCTCTTTTGTTAGATGTGCTGGAAGCAACGGCTTATTATTTTAATTTATTTTTACTTCGTGTGTACGTGTGTATGTTTCGCATACTGTGTTATCTAGAACCCACAAGTATGACGGTTATAAAATCGGTTCATTCATATTGAATTATGATTAAATAGCAATTTATTATACGTGTTGTTATGATGGGTAGATACATTTGGACGAAGATGTACGGGTTTTGTGTTATACTTTGTTGGCAGCACAAAAACAAAACATTTATACATTTCCATACCAAATAGTATAACGCAGAACTGGTTTTTTTACGTGTCTTGAATGTTTTTAACATTTCGTAAGAGCGACGAATGGTGAGTGCGTGGTACCATCTTTATATGCCAATTAAAGAACTGTAAATATATGTGTAAAACATGTTGTGAATGCAATAAACTTAATATATCCATTACAAATGAATGAAGATCTTCCTTGTTTTGAGTATTGTATTCACTGGGATTCCGCTTCCATCTCTCAAATAGTTCGATGTGTGTCCGAAATTCCTTGGAAAATTAAGCTTTCGATCTGCTGGGACTTTTTTTTCGAAGATTCGAGACAAGTTGGTCGAACTTGAACATTATACATTTTGAAAATACCTGATTAGCTGCTGCTGTCGGAGTAGTAAAATAAAACTGCCATCCATTGCGGAAACAATTTAATCCAACACGTTTAAAGGGAAATTACGGAGTTTATTTTCAACAAACACTTGATACACATTTATGGCGACTTATACTTCTGTTTTGTGATAGAGTGTAGTAAATATAATCCACCAACAATATTTTTTCATACAACTATTTTACGTCATAAAAATTGCTTACACGCACAAAATACAGAAAGACACGAATATTTTGACACTCATCGTGTTCTTACTTTTGTTTTGAAGAATCATCGAATGAAGGTTACTTTTTGTTTTACCCTTCGCAATTCTGATCAATAACAAACTTTGTTCTTGATTAAATGAATAAAACGTAGCGGAAACAAAACGTAGGGAAATCTCTCAAATAAAATTACAGCCCAAAATGTGAACTAATGGCATCAATGAGATCCGCTTTCCTCGTCCCGTCAGAATCAATTTTCTGCTTCTTTATAAAATCTTTCAGCACTGCAACAGTTAACTTGCTCAGCTAAAAAAGAAAATGTATAATTTATCTGTTCACATCGAAACATAGAGACTGGGGAGTTTAGTTGTAAACTACACTACCTTAATGGAGTTTTAACGCATTAAAGATATCAAAACACTCGTGTACTCACTCGCCCCGCCCTTGCTTCCTTTTCCACATCAACCTCTATCTCAATCTTCGGTTTTTTAGCTGCTGCTCCCCCGGCTGGAGCCTTAAACAAGCATTGGATTGATTAATTTATAAAATGAAATCCGGTTACATTACTGCATTTAAATACGAACTAAATGGCGCATTGGGGAAAATTTTAGTTCACAGATGAAGACGGGTCAAAAATCATTGATGAAACAACTTACCTTCCTCTTGGCTCCAGGTACATATCCCTCCGGAAATACCATATCCTTAAATGAGTCTATCAATTTTCCTGCCTTCTTCTGTATCATTTTGTTATTCGGTACTGAAAACCACAATGGAAAACTGGAGACCAACAGTTCAACACAATATATCGCCTTCTACGGAAACACTACCGGTGTTGCAGCAATATATGTTAACACATGACCCTATTAACAGTCCAGATGTTAAGCACTTGTAGCACCGGGGATTAACCGAAACACTCTTGCTTGAAAATCTTCAAAGAGAGAATCGTCTGAAGAATTGGTTGTTCACTGGTCCCATGTATGAGACTGCGACAATTGCCGCCAAAAAGTTTAGATATTGTGAATAATTCGAAAAGCTGTTTCAATACTTTATTTGGCAACGTTGCTCGGTAAAACAAAATAATTATACTGAATTTTGTGAATAGTAGAGCTGGTATTAAATTCTATTTTGAAGTGAAATTACAAATAAAGAAATTATGAACACTCACGTGTGAGATCGTCAACTTCCTCCGGTGCGTCTCTGTCCAGCGCCATCGCCTCTATATTTGCATAATGCTTCTGCAGTCGCGGATTATCAAAGTCGTCTGGGCTGTACTTAAACGTGATGGCTTTAACAATGTCCTTTGCGGCATCTATCTGACTAGCATTGGCTGAAAATACGATGAAAATGTATAGTACAATGTAATGTTCCTGTTTTATTTGTTGTAATTGCCTTAAAATAATCACGTAGTCATAGCCCTGAATCTAAATTATAACAATTACCCCGCGGTGTATCTTCGTCGAATTTGATTTTCCTGAAATCATCGGCAAATGGTAAGAAAATGACATGAAACCCTGGTGGCGTCTGTTGAACGTTGTGTTCATCTAACTCTTCAGCCTACAGATTTTTGTAAAATTTAAAAACCTTAATGCACACAAGCAACATTTTACTCATTAAGTACAAAAATATACCTGGAATGAAAGTTGGATCAACTCACTTGGGGCAAAAGTGCTGCAAACCTTGGTGGTGTGTTTCTGCGTGGAATGTAGTTCACAATGGGTACAACATCTCGATCAAGGCACTTTTTCAACAAAGCGGAAAAAGCGGTAGTGCTGCCTTCTATCGTCTGAAACCGTGTAATTTGTATTGTTCACTTCACAGAATTTGTAAAACTTTCAGGGGTGGTTCACATTACGCGAAACCACACACATCGCTTTCATGTTTCTGCTCAGTGTGAATGAGCCTCAAACGAAACATTTACATGGCCAGCTGATACTTACAGATTCGTCGGGATAAACAAACTGTGCCGGTTTTACGTGAAAATATCTCTTCAAGGAACTTCTGGGCTTAAATCCTAGAAGCTTCAGACCTGAGAGGATCAGGAATATCGAAAATGTGAAGAACATCATAATCAACAAGCAACGGTAATTGCACAAATTTACCCTTCGAATTTATTCACAAACCTTGTTTGTCGAACTTTTTTATTTCTGTGATTTCTTCGTTTTCAAAGCAAATCTTTTTCCCCGAATAGACCTGTGCTTTCTTCATGTCCTGAGGCATCAACACTTCCCCAGTTTCCTGATAAGACAACCATGTCATTAGAGCAGTTCATGTTAAATTGGAAAATATGCCTTTTACAAAGTTGCAAAACACAAAGTGATGTGAATCAACAGGGCGCTAACCTGTAAGAACACTTTGGTGACTGATTTAACTTCCTCGTTCGTTTTTTTGTACAATCGAACTCGTGATGGAGCATATGCTTGGCGTACTAAATTATACCTATGAGATAAGACACATACTTGAGATTAATCAGAGGACTATCTGTAATACTTTACAACTGTGTTATTTGACAGTACAGTAATGGTGTCGAAACCAGGATCCATAATAGAGCTCATTTACATCTAGCGACAGTGAGGTGTCTGTGACGTCGCTGCGACATCACTCCGAATGGGTTGCAAAGTGATTTCCAAGTGACAGTGGCTGACTCTTGGTGTAACAGTACAGGACAGAATTCATACGTTTGATTTGGGAGTGATCTCGCAGCGGTGTCGCAAACGCTAGGTGTAAACAGGCCCTAACAAGAAAATTCCAGCAACTTACACGCCCACTGAGAAATCCAGCCCATTACCAAGACTAAACGGAATTCTTCCCAGAGCTCTCTTCTTGTGGTCCTTGGCTCGGACTCTGCAATAAAATTTGTTCTTTTACCCTTAATAGATAACCACATTAATAAACGACACTTTGTGACACCCTCACTCTTCCATGCACTCAGCTGTCAATCATTTTGTTCCTGGCCGTGTTAGGTACGACCGAATGTGCAGACACCTCTGTCATGATTAATTTTATCGGCCATCAGAAGTGCAGGCTCCAGCCGAAAAGCCCTCTAAATGTCACCAACTAGACAATACATTTTAATCACACATGTTCTTCAACGTACGTACTTAGTCATTAGTTCATCAAATTTATCGGCCGGATCAGGTCTGACGGTGTTCTCGTCGTCATCAGTAAACAATATATCTTTGTAAAACAGATCGTCATCGAAGGTGTGACTGTGTCGATTCATGCTCATCAGTTCTATATCTATCCCATTCTGGTGCAAATCTTCAGCCTTTGCTGCTGCTTGTCTCTGTGGAATAAATTTTGCAAAGTATCTGATTTCATAAAAATGTTGTGAATAACATGACTTTAACAATCCATAAACGTCGTGAACAACATCCATAAACGTATTCACCCGATATTATTGTATCATCTTAAATCGACTGTCTTCGAATATTCTCATTTCGGAAGAGGTGGAGGTTTTTTTTTTTTTTTTTTTTTTTTTTTGACAAGTTTAACCCCGGCAAAGTGCACCAAATACAACCTTCGATGTCCTTTCATTGGCAATAACTGGCAATGTCACACCTGTCAGTCAATAGTTCATGTCCCATGTTTACACCTATACATGGAACTTTCTTATATAGTTTTCATGGGGAGTTAATCCCAGATCACCAGCGTGGCAACCTCTCACTTTCTACTTAGCTACGAAGTCACGTAAAAAGTACGAATTGTTACCCTGAGTTGAGCATTGCTGCCATGTGGGTTGTCATTGTTAGTAAACAACATTACTCTCTTGAAACCAAGCTTCTGCGTGCTGTAAATTAAAACAATAAATGCTATTGGGTATCTCACGACTTCATAATTATCTTAATGTTCAGATGCTAAAAGTGAAATTGGGCTAAATTATATAATAAAAGTTACACGTCATAAGAATAAAATATTTTACCAGTTAGAAAACATATTTGAGCAGGTCCACAAAGCATCGCTGATTGAGTAGTCATCACTGTGACCAAATTTAGTTTTAAAGTCATCATTGTCATCTTCTGTTGGGGCAAACAACACAAAAAGCAAGTGAGACTATTTACGGGAAGCGGTGCCAGCACATGAATACGGATTGAATATTTCTTTTGTAATAAGCACAAAATCGAAATACAAAAACTAATTTTACCTTCCGCCAGAGCTTCTAACTCCAGTACTCGTTCGGCACCAGGCAGGTCTAAATCCTAAACACGTAACAAAAGTTTACATCAATATTCTACTATAATATATTTACTTTCAGGTTGAAAACATTCATGTACTTACGTGGAGAACATAGATGTGCTTGAAATCGCTCGAGTTTTTGTTCTTTTCCTGTAATAAAAATAAGAACGTTTGTTCAATATTTACAATAAAGTTACTTCAAGAAGGTAAATTTTTTTCATTAGGTTTATCTTGTCCGAGGAAATCACAGGAAAACTTACAGTTCCAAAAAATACGATTCCAATTAAATCCTTGTCGTTTGCAATCACTTTGTTTTGAATCACCGATTTAGCACACTGAAAAATATTGATGATAAAACTTAATTACGTGAAATGAAGTCACTTGTAACGAAGACATAGAAATATTGTGGAGTATTTTTTTTCTTTAGCAAACAAACCTTAATGCACTTTTCAAATCCATTTCCCTCATCACCGCCATCTTCAAACATACTTTTGGAAGTGTCAATCAGGAAAATGAGACCATCTCGAGTTCCCCATTGAAACTGCAAGGAGAAAAATTATCTTGAAACATGAGGTCGTCATTGTTTCTACCTCACATTATAGTTCATTCACATCGAAGTCCGAGAACTACACCGAGACGAATGGGTTGAAAACTGCACCATTTACCATTGACACCCAGTGTAAGATTTTCGCCGGAGGGTGAATGAACCATTAGGAAGTAGATATTATTTTCAGGCGCCGCGTGGCTTGGTTCTCTGTGGTTGGTGGTTAAAACTAATTTTAGTAGGTGTATAAAATATACAGTCATGCCTTTTGATATCCTCCACCTTCTTCATTTTCGTCATCGTCATCATCTCCAAACTGTTCACCCCAGTCCCAGTCTGCCATTCCTGGAAAAAAATTCTTTCAAGGTATATTATGTGTACTGTACTACAGGTAATTGTGTCTATATTGTTTATCTTTTGACGTTTCAGCAGCTAGATTCTAGTGTGGATTGTAAATTATAAGAATCCCTATGTTCAGTAAATGCCCATATGAAATAATTTTAGCATGTCACAGTGATGTATCTCTTTGTCTGGAGTTCTGGCAGGATTTTCTACTCCCAAGGACTCCGTGAAGGTTCATTCACATGCAGCTTATATATTTTCCAGCTTGTTTGCATTTGCACATGAGATTCACGAGTTATTTAAATGTACAGATCTGTCATGTAACCTATCCAGAAGAATGTTTTCTGTTCACGCCAGACTTGTATCGTCTCGTCTACTGGTAATTTTTTGCTGATCCTTTACAAAGCTTTATTATCGCTCATATTTCTATTCCTTTTCACTGGGAACATAACTAGACAGTTCGTCCTGACAGTATCTATGTTATATTTCAAATACTCTCTTTCCATATGATCTACGTGCGATATCTAAACACAGAATTAAAATGTGTTCTGCAACTTAACACAGCTCTTACCTCTAATTCTAAAACTTGCAGATTGCCTCCGTGGTCAGCCTTCTTATTACCGTACCTCAAGTGGAAAAGTTAATACATTTATTTACACACAATGATGACTCCCAACATGAAAAAAGGTCTGACATGGGTCATTCATGTCATAATTCATGTAACTGGGGACGAGAACATGCCCAACTTCTATAATAGCAAAAAAAAAGAAATAATTATAAATTGTCTGCAAAATGTATGGGAAATCCACTTGTACTCTGGATTAATGGCAAGAAAAAATCCTGAGAATTAGATATCCATTTTCATTACCAGCTTCATTGAAATTTGATAGCTGATAGCTTATTATTGGTCAGGAGAAAATCTGTAGAGTGCACTCTGCAGAAAGCAGTCTGTTGAGCATAGAACTGCATCATTTTATTCCATATTCAGTTGTGATGCATTGTTAATTGATGATGTCAAAATCATTTTGTCTAAAAATTCATTAATATAACCGAGGATTTGATTTTTTCTGTTATTTTTATTTGTTATTCTTGTATTATACAAAGGCCGAGCACTTTGATCCTGTGAATCTTGGCGCGACGCATGCCCAAAGTTATTTGATCAACTTCCGTTGTAAATTTTGAGAAATCTGGAAGTTTGACATTTTGTTTTGAAAATGGCATATAATTACGTTGTGACAGCCCACAAGCCAACAGCAGTAAATACCTGTGTGACAGGTAATCTGCCACATTTCTTTTTTGGGGATTGCTGGACGTTATTTGTTTGTAGTTGCCAACATTTCTTTTGTCACATGTGTGTTTAGTGAATTGACTTTCACAGCAGAGACAAAAAATAAAACCCTTTAGTTTCAAAAAAAGATAACTTCTTACCAGAAGTGCTACTCCTCGGAAGCCTCCATCTGCTTTGAAACTCAAATTGCGTGATGATTTTTCAAAACGCTGCAAAAGACCGTTTGTTGTGGATGGTTCTGAGGTACCGGTTTCATTGTATTGTATGTTGCAAAGGACTTTTGTTGCACAGATAATTTTCAGCTGCACAATTTTGCAATAATCAAATTTATCCTTGCCTACATGACTCTTCTCAGTGTATAGGTGAATAGCAGTTTTGCTTGTAATTGACCTCAAACCATATACGGATCCCTTGGTCAAGAGCCCCAAAACGTTGGAATCCTGTCAACATCGCTTCTCGTATGATTGCATCAATGAAATATTCAAAATATGTGATGTTTACTTCAGATTTGGTTCTCAATATTATGCGCATTGTTTGCAATCCAAATTAGCAGATGCACTTTTGACTAATCATATCTGTGGTGTTTTGTTATAGAAACACCATAACACAGTTGTAGTCTTTACCACTTTTATACGTTTTTTCGTCCATGTGTAAATAGTCAGAACAGTACATCTGTACAACATATATTTTTAGTTCTGACGTATCAATGTGCTGAGGAACAACATCCTTTGTAAAAAGTATAAATTAGACACCGCCAGAACTCATAGACTGTTTAGTGAATTTTATATAATACCTTTGCAGGGAATTTCACATCGGCAGATGACCTAAATCTGATTATTGCCAAGAATACACGCTTGGAGATTTACCTTGTTACACCCGAAGGACTTCGACCTGTGAAAGAGATCGGTATCTATGGAAAAATCGCTGTCATGGAACTATTCAGGCCACCGGTAAGCGTAAGATATTCTCGTGCAGTACTCAAAGCAGTGTTGCACAAGCGCTTCTGAAAAGTTTCCGAATAGTTTAACTGTTTTTTTACTCCAGATATTTTGTTTCTTTGCCAGGGCGAAACGAAAGACTTACTGTTCCTGCTGACAGCAAGATACAGTGCGATGATCCTGGAATGTGAACAAGATGGTGAAAACATAGAAATCATTACAAGAGCTCACGGCAATGTGCAGGTAGTTATCTGCAGAGGGGATGTTGTTGATATTATTGTTACACGAAGAACTTGTTCGTGGTTATGTAATGTATTATGTTATCACACACTTGCTCAAATCAACTAAACCAAATACTATTGTGTTCTTTGCCACGGACTTTTTTCGCATGTGTAGCTTAAGAAAAATTAAACTTTTGATTTCTATAGGATAGAATAGGGCGACCTTCTGAGACAGGTATCATTGGAATCGTTGATCCACTTTGTCGAGTGATCGGTTTACGTCTCTATGATGGTTTGTTCAAAGTAATTCCGCTGGAGAAAGACAACAAAGAATTAAAAGCTTTTAATGTCAGGTAACAGTTGTACTTTTATTCCACAGTAAATTCTTGTGTGACATTTGGAAGTATTGTCACATTGAAACAAATTCCATTTTCAGGTTAGAGGAATTGAATGTGATTGATGTGCAATTCTTACACGGATGTTCAACACCAACATTGATACTTGTGCATCAGGTAAGGTTTTGGAAATTGGTAATAATAGAATGAATAGCAGATCATTCCAGGGTACAGTGACATAACATCGGAAGTCCCGTCACCTAAAATACAATGTCCAGTGTAAATGAGTCTTGTTTTATTTAGGATGCTCATGGTCGACATGCAAAAACTTACGAGATATCTTTGCGAGACAAGGAACTACAAAAGGGACCGTGGAAACAGGATAATGTAGAAACTGAAGCTTGCATGATAATTGCTGTGCCAGAGCCATTTGGTGGAGCCCTAATTGTTGGACAAGAATCGATCACCCATCACAAGGGAGAACATTACCTGGCGATTGCACCCCCGATAATAAAAGTACATTTACTATTTATCATAGATTTTCTGTTTTCCCCTTCCCTTACCCCAAACCTAAAAAGAATCAGTAGATATTGACACGTCCCTAAAAATTCATGAGTGAAAAGGCAGTGATATATTTTAGATAAATGGATAGTGTCGTTGCCATTTAAAAAATTTAACTCTTGTGCATAAATTTATATTTTTGTAGCAAAGTACGATCACTTGCTTTGGGAAAGTGGATGCCAATGGTTCGCGTTATCTTCTTGGAGATATGTCCGGGAGATTATTCATGTTGTTACTTGAACGAGAAGAAAAGATGGATGGCAACGTTACGGTAAAAGATCTCAAGGTGGAACTCCTGGGTGAAACCACAATTGCAGAATGTATAACTTATCTGGACAACGGTGTGGTGTATGTCGGATCCAGATTAGGAGATTCACAGCTCATTAAGGTACACCAGTTTTTACTTGCTCAGCAGGTTCTAAAAGGTAAAGAAAAGAAATTATCTCTGTATTAATTTCTACAAAGATCGTTGAATCACGCAAGGGATCCACCCTGGCTTTGAAACCCAGGGCAGACGTCACCAGAAGTCCAAAACAGGGGTATCAGTGGCCCCAAAAAAGGACATGGCCTCCAAAAATTTAATTAAAAAAAATCGTTGAATCAACAGTTTTGCAAATTTGATTTTCATAGAGGACAGATATGTATTTGACCCTTAAATATCCTAGGGTCTTAGAGAAACTACTACAGTGCAAACTTAAGTCTTGGAATGATCTACGTTTACGACTTTTCAGTTAAATGTAGAAGCAGATGAACAAAATTCTTACGTGACAGTCATGGAGACCTTTACTAATCTTGGTCCCATAGTGGATATGTGTGTAGTGGATCTTGAGAGACAAGGTCAAGGTCAACTGGTAACCTGTTCGGGAGCATACAAAGAGGGCTCGCTGAGAATCATTAGAAATGGAATTGGAATACACGAACATGCTACGATTGATTTACCAGGGATAAAAGGTTGGCCGTACTTTTTTGCTTTAGACTCTTGTAACTGTTCAAGAGTTCATTAAATAAATAAGGTCCGTCTATGTTTTCGAATAAGGTGTCTATGTCACGGAGAAAAATACAGAAACCCGCATGCTTGCCTTAATCAAAGAGCTTATGATCGAGTTAAGATCCTTTAAAAATATTTACTATTTTGTCTGACTATTTACAACGGAAAGGATGGCGGTTGACACGTTAATGCTTATCACTATTATATTTCCTAGGAATGTGGCCTCTGAAAGTTGGATCAGAAAAGTTCGATGACATGCTTGTGTTATCATTTGTTGGTCAGACAAGGTTTGTATCTCACACAGTTAACTGTTATGTGAACTATCACTCGAAATTGCATTTGTCCATTCAGCAACAATGAGTCACTACACTGAACGACTGAGTTAAAATTCCAATATTGTTACTGCATTTGAAATATTCATACATTGCATCAACAAAAGTTTAATTCGGGAAAGTTAAAATCATGTTCACTTGTTCCAAATGAAAACCGGGCAGAAATGCTTGATTACCAACCGCGTACGTAGTACGAGGAAAGGTCACGTTTTCGGTCGTGTGTCTGATTCTGTTCATGGGGGAGGGGGGGGTGGAGTTAGATGGTCCATGGTTTGGGGGGAGGCCATGTTGGGTGGTTCATGGTCTGGGGGGGGACTTAGGTGGTCCATGGTTTAGGGGGAGGCCATGTTGGGTACTTCATGGTCTGGGCGGGGGGGGGGTCATGTGGTCCATGATTTGGTGGTCAGGGGGCCCAAGGTCCTGGGGAAGGTCAGGTCCTGGGAGTCCGGTGATCCATAGTTCTAGGGAGTCTGGTCAAGGGGTTGGGTGAGGGTCAGGACAAGAGTAAGGTGGTCCATGGTTTGGGGGGGGGGGGTGTCAGGTCAGATGGTCATGATTTGAGGGGAGGTGGGGGTTGGATGAGGGGGGGGCATGACCTTGGGTGGCCTTTCGGTCAAGGAAGTTAAGTAATCCATAGTCTGGGGTAGTCCATGGAATAGGGACGGGGACCGTGGTTGGTATTGTCCCGTAATGTTAATGAGAGGCTCTCTTGTTTGAGAGCTTTGTTTGACATTTTCTTTTACTCGATGTTTTGTTGAAATCTTTACCACTATTTAAAGTTCCAATATGAAAATAAACATTGCTGGAAACATATGTGCTTGGTTTAGAGTGTTGATGCTAAGTGGAGAAGAGGTTGAAGAGACTGAACTGCCTGGATTTGAGGGAGACCAACAGTCATTCTACTGTGGAAATGTCGTTCACAAACAATTATTGCAGGTAGTTTTCTTGTGCATTTATTTTACGTAAATTTATAAACGTACAAGGATGTGTTTAGTTGCACGAAAGCGACAGCGCATGGAATATTTGCAAGATGTGTGAAATATTTTCTAGTTCAACTGAGTGAAAGCGACAGAGACTTCGCTTTCGGCTTCAATGTTTTCACTCGTGTTTGTCTGTGTACAGGGATTGGCGGGGGGAAGGGTTATATCCCATGATGGGACCCTTCTCTTTCATGGGTTATATCCCATGATGGGACCCTTCCCTTTCTGCTTACACTGTATCATGACAAGCGGCCGGTTGGCCTACCACTGATCGACTGAACGGAATTCTTGTATTTTCTACGTGTTCCCATAAAAAATACCTCGCATTTAAATTTTAGATCACTTCGGCATCTGTTCGACTCGTAAATACTGAGACCAAGAAGTTGGTAGGAGAATGGCGACATTCGGCTGGAAAAAATATTAGTGTTGCAAGCTGCAATGGAAATCAGGTCGTCTGCGCGGTTGGAAGTGAACTATTTTATCTCGAAATAAACCAGGGAGAATTAAAACAGATCAGGTATGTACTTGTCTTTTATCTGCATAACTTAGTATAGTAAAGCCTTTATTTTGCGGTTACTCAATAATGTAATAATAATGCAGTCACCTCCCTTTTTAAGATCAGGAAAGTTTGCTGATCGGCCTTGTTTTCTAGTTACTGTTTTTACACGGCCACCACGGCTTCGTTATATAGTTGGATGTACTTCGACAAACATAGACTATCAGTTTGTTTTTGCTCTTTGTTTGGCAGGGAAAAATAGAGAATACACCAAACATTTGTCATTGCAGTAATACAGTCATGGAACACGAGGTGGCATGTGTAGATATCACTCCGCTGAAGGAAGGTTCCTCTCGTGCAGAGCTGTGTGCGGTGGGACTGTGGACAGACATATCTGCGAGACTACTGAAATTACCCAACTTCGATAAACTACACGTTGAAATGTTGGGCGGTGGTAAGTTCTTTGCTGTTTGAAATGGAAACCTGTAGTATGAAATCTTCTTTGAGATATCATTTTTCATCCAGATGCTAATATTTGTTGACGCAAATACAGAAAATGGTTTCATATCAATTTCCTGCGCCAATCACTGCATCACCATATTAAACTTTGAGGCAGTTGTGGATTCGAAAGCACAGTCTAAATTGTCAATAAGGAAATCCGTATTGCAGGAATTGTACTTTATTTTGTAGAAATTATTCCAAGATCAGTGTTGATGACGACATTTGAAGGCATCCATTACTTACTCTGCGCTCTTGGCGACGGATCTTTGTTTTACTTTAACTTGAATGCAACTTCTGGTAAATACTTCTGTTTAGTTAAAATTAATTTACAAGTCACCTTGAACCTTTGGACAGAGTGAAAGTGATTGTGTTGATGTGTGTAGGTATTTTGCACATTTTATTCATAAATAAATTTGGCTGGTGATTTCGTAATGGCTGATTCACATATGTGGAGACGGACTGGGATCCCTGCCCAGGAACCCTGTCCCAAAAATGGGTACAGTAACCATTTAGGGACAGGGAATCCCTCTGAATAGGGATCGGAACCCGTATCCGTCTCTGGGTGTGTGAATAAGCCATAAAACTAGAAGTATCCAATGGCACAACCGTGGCTCCAAATAATACAGTTCCATTTCACTTTTGATGGCTTTATAATAAATCCCAATGAGAGCGCCATTTCACTTCAGGTAGACAAATCGCTGCTGTGGGACAAATACAAACAAACCTTTGTGCAGTCTTGAACAAATGTAGGTGTAATGGTGATGAAATACAGTTGTTTTTTTTTTTCAGGTGATTTGACTGATAGAAAGAAAGTCACGCTTGGTACACAACCTACAGTTCTTCGAACGTTCAAGTCTCAAACCACCAGTAATGTCTTCGCTTGTTCAGATAGACCCACAGTTATATATTCATCCAACCATAAACTGGTGTTTTCCAATGTCAATCTAAAAGAAGTCAGTTACATGTGTCCGTTGAATTCAGAAGGTTATCCAGAAAGGTGCGTAATTGTTTGTTATCTACACGAGATTAATCCTGAACGTAATTTTAAACGTTAATATTCCGATTGGAAACATAAATTTGTTTTAAGACGTTAGAAACATCAAATGGATTGGTCAATGATTTGAACTCCGTTCACTCCTGTTAGCCATCTCCATATATGCGCAAGAAGTTTGAGAGATTTACTGTAAGATATGTACTAAACGTACATTTATCTTTTTGTCTGGTTTAGTTTGGCGTTAGCGAATGACAGCAGTTTGACGATAGGTACAATAGACGAAATTCAAAAACTTCACATAAGAAATGTTCCACTCGGCGAATCACCCAGGTGAGTAGTCTTTAGTGCCACCCGCGTACGAAGGTTGTGGGAAGGTAATGTTTTTCGTCGTGTCTGTTATTCTGTGTACATATGTTAGGAGTTCCGATCGCATGATGAAAATGCAGACTTTACAAAAAGTTAATTCAGTGATATTTGAATTGCAGAAGAATATCATACCAAGAAAGTTCACAAACATTTGGTGTCATAGCAATGAGAATGGACATCCAGGGTAGTAATGGCTCCACACCGGCACGACCGAGTGCAAGTACACAGGCTACAACCACTTCAAGCAGCTCAGCGTCCAAACTGATGACGTCAAGTTCCAGCAACACGCTAACGGATCACTCGTACGGTGATGAAGTGGAAGTCCATTCGTTGCTGGTGTTAGACCAACACACATTTGAAGGTTAGAAAGAGATCTTCATTTATTTCACAAGTCATTTTAATCGAAAATAGCTTTCAGTTCTTAATATGTGGGGAAAACATGGTTTTTTTCAGTTTTACACGCACACTCGCTGATGCCAAATGAATTTGCAACAAGCTTAATTTCGGCAAAACTGGGAGAGGACCCAAATACTTACTACATCGTGGGTACAGCAATGGTATACCCAGAGGAAGCTGAACCCAAACAGGGTAGAATTATCATTTTCCATTACCATGAAGGTAAGTAGTACTGACTTACAGTTTTGCATTATAGAAATTTTGAGATTTCAATTCAGTGTGATCTGATCCATCAGATTCTACACTTTACTATTTCAGGTAAATTGTCTCAAGTTGCTGAAAAGGAGATAAAAGGTGCAGCTTATACCTTGGTAGAATTCAACGGAAAATTGTTAGCAAGCATCAATAGTACAGTAAGTCTTCTTATGTTTTCTTAACATTTCAAAAATCACTGATGTGAAGGAGAACCAAACTGAAGGGAGCATGAACAGCATCGTTGGAATTAAAATGAAGATGTGGTAACTATGATCATAATTTATAGGTGAGGCTATTCGAATGGACGGGAGACAAGGAATTGAGAGTAGAATGCAGTTACTTTAATAACATCATAGCCCTGTACTTGAAGACGAAGGGTGATTTCATTCTTGTGGGTGACCTGATGAGATCTGTAACGTTGCTTGCATACAAACCAATGGAAGGCAACTTTGAGGAGGTAAGCACGCAAAGTATTGGTCATAAAAGCACAACAATAGAAGCGGAAAAAGTGAATACGATTTTTATAATCGTTTTGCACTGAGAATGGAAATAGGAAAGCTTCAGTGTGTGTAATAATTATGAACAGAAAAACCAGCCTTGCATCTTGCAAAACAGATCAACGATTTTTCTTTCTTTTGTTTGTTTTTGGTTGAAATCAATACAAAATAATTAACGAGAAATATTTTGTGGTACTTTTTCATGATTCTTTATTGTCTGTTGACGTATTTACAATATGCACACTGTATAAAAAGACATATATAACGCAATTAAGTATCAATTAAATTTGTCCATTGTATAGTTGTGAAAGTCGCAGCTCATTATATTGAGGAGTAAACTGTGAGTGAGTGTCATAGTGACCTGTTGTGGAATACCAGGCGTTTAGGTCTATCGTTGTCTGTGGACTTTTGTATCCAATTTGCTGTTTTGGAGTTGAAACTGATGACAGTTCAGTGGGAATGAAGCTAGGTTCGTTGCTCCATGGGCGAAGAACATTTGGTTGGTGTTGTCTTGTGGGAGGAGTAACTGATGATCTCTCACTTGCTGATGGAGGAGAACTGGAACTCGCTGAGCCGCTAAATGGACTTTTTGCACTACTACTGCTGCTACTGTCGTTTGCGTTGACCTTTTTCTTCTTGGCTTCCGACTTTCGTCCTCCCTTTGGGTTGTGTCCCAGGGCTTTAAGGTCGACGTCAGCGTGGGTGACTTTCATGTGTTTACGGAGACTGCTGGGATGAGTATAGAGCTTGTCACAGCCAGGGACCTTGCATTTAAAGGGCTTGTGTTCGCCGTGAGTCAGGACGTGCTTCTTTCTGTCGGAACTGTTCGGAAAACTGCGATCACAACCGGGAAACTGACATTTGAATGGTTTTTCGCCCGTGTGGACTCTCCTGTGGATCTTCAGGTTCTCCATTCTGGTGAAGATTTTCCCGCAGCCGATGTAGTTACAGACGAATGGTTTCTCTCCAGTGTGTACCCTGGAAAAGAAATAAGAGTGTGCTGTTGTTAATATAAAGTCTTAACCTATTTCGAATATTCTCTTTGAATCGTAAATTGAACTAAGCGAGGATCTCTTAGAGGATATATCTTCGTTGTTTCAACCTGTAATATTTGTCGTGTGTTCTCACATTCAATTGAGACTAATTACCAATAGTGAAGATGTGAACTTAAAACAAATAGTTCGCCTACCTGATATGGTTCACCAGCTTGTATTTGGCCTTGAACGGCTCCATTTCTCGGTCGCATGTTTTCCAGTAACAGATGTGATCGTTATTTTCTGGGCCTCCAACATGATCCACAGTGATGTGCTGAACTATGTCGTGCATGGTGCTGAACTGTCTGTCGCAGCTCTTTTTCGTGTCTTGGTCAATCCATTCACACGCCATGTTCTGCAGCAGAGGCTGTCGCACCGCGGGGGGTCTTGTGATATTGAATAGGTTGGCTGGTCCTGGTGGGTACGGAGGGTGACTGCTTGTGGATGATGGCGGCTGGGTGTAGCCCATACCCAGTTGACTTGTCTGAAGTGGAAATGAGTCTGCTTGCTGTTGCTGGTATCCCAATCCAATGGGCGTTGGTATCTGCGTGCTGCTGGTTGTCACTGGTCCAACGCTGGGTGCATGACTGTAAGGATATGCGTTCCGGTTGGCCGGTTGTTGTGCGTAACTTCCAACGCCAGGATAGCCAAAACCGTATTCGTGGTTCGCAGTTTGTGTAACGGGCAAACCTGGTGCCTGGTTGAAATTACTTGAAGATGAAGGTACAAGTCGTAAACCCGGATGGTCCCGTTTGACTATCGAAGTAAAGGCAGATTGATGATCAGACACTGGTAAGGACGGAGCCATACCCGCGTTACTAGGGTATTCAATGGGTGCCTGATAGTTGCCCCCAAACTGATGCATATTGTGACCCATTTGGAAATGGGAAGTTGGCTCAGTGAAATTTCTTGCGTATAGCATGATTTATTTGCGCTTGCCAGAATGTTAAATTCTAATAACTTGCAAAACTTATTTACTGGCCTGTGCGTCTTTGTATGCAAGTTACTTTTGCTACTAGACTGCTTGTCTGATTTTTCCATGACGGTTCGTTGTATTTATATCGCATCGAAATAACGACAGTTAAAAACCAGAAAAGGTGGGGTGAAGCAATGTTGCAAAGTATCCCAAGGCATATCCATCCATATTCGTTGGTATGTTTATGTTATCAGGCAGGTACACGAGAGTTTGAATAGAGCACGCGCCGTGCCAGAGGACGGACAATGGTTCCGTGCGAACTGTTCAGCATGACGTGATTCACCAGTGAGTGATGATTGTCAGTGTCAGTGTTGTCAGGAATTTACTTTTGGGCATTTTTGCGTCTGCTAATATTGCTTTTGCCAATATTACTGCATTGTTTGTCTCCGCAAAAAAATTAAACCCAAACCAGGAAAGCAATCTCTTCAAGAAGACTGGTTTCATTTTTCTTGTCAAAAATACTGCTATATTTTAGGTTGTCGAAACTGTATGTACTATACAATAATTGAGTAGTTTGGAAGTAGCAGAAGTTAATATTCTGTTTTTCTGTTTTGTTAACAGATAGCCCAGGATTTCAATCCGAACTGGATGTCAGCCATTGAAATTCTGGATGACGATACGTTCCTTGGAGCCGAAAACTCATTTAATTTGTTTACTTGTCAAAAAGATAGGTATGTTTTGCGTTCCTGCAATTTTTGTTGGAATCGAAAATGAATTTCCAAATATATTTTAACGAAACACCTTCAAAGAAACGCTTATGGTTTCTATTAACATTGTATTTTCTTCCAGTGCTGCCACGACAGACGAGGAAAGACAGAGATTACAAGAAGTAGGATTGTATCATCTGGGTGAATTCGTCAATGTCTTCAGACATGGTGGGTGTCAAGTTACAAACTTATATTATCAGTTTCTGTCCACCACACATACGATTGAGGAAAGGAAATCCGAATAAGTTCAATAACAGTGGGAATTTACCTTGGTGTTGCCTTCTTACACAGCGGTTGATTTTGTAGGTTCATTGGTGATGCAACATCCAAGTGAAACGACGACACCAACACAAGGATCCGTCTTGTTCGGTACTGTCAACGGGGCTATAGGTATGATAGATGGAACAGTCTCCTCAAATTTACATGTAACTGGCAATGTTAAGATAGATATGGATTTTTAGAGTCTCCTTTATTTGATTTCTCTCTGCTAACTGCATTTTTCAGGCTTGTTGACCCAGTTACCACAGGATTTCTTCACTTTCTTGCAAGAAGTACAGAACAAGTTAGCTAAAGTCATCAAAAGCGTTGGGAAAATAGAACATTCATTGTATCCTTTGTGTACAGTCATTCACGTAATGGCTTGTTCACATACATGAAGACGGATACGGGTACAGGGCCCTCTCCTGGGGGAAATCCCCCAGATCCATTTATGGCTACAGTTATATGATGCAGAAACAGGAACAGATCTCTGTCCCTAAATGGCTACTGTAGCCATTTTCTGGACAAAGCCCCGTCCCCGGAAAGGGATCCCAGTCCGTCCCCGTCTATGTGAATAAGGCATAACTTTATAACACTATTACTGTTTCTGGAACATCACTTGGGTGAATCGTGCGTGATATTTTCACCATAAAGACAACTTCACTGTTTTTATGGTTCATTCACACTGACCGATACTGAGACCAATACCTACAATGGCACTGAAAAATGAGTTAAGACCTATTTCATACCGATATTGATTCAGTGTTATTTGAAATTTGTGACCATGTCAGTGTAGGTCTCAGTGATTCATACTTATTTTTGCCCAATCATCATTTTCCTTAACGTAATATCAGTTGGCGATCGTTTCACACAGAACGGAAAACAGAGCCCTCTGTCGGTTTCGTGGACGGCGACTTGATCGAAAGTTTCCTAGATTTACACAGGGATAAAATGCAGGAGGTAGCTCAGGGTTTGCAGGTACGTTCCACAAAGGGTGATCGGAAATATTGTAAACAAACAATCATGATAGGCATCGTGATGCAACCTTATCGAATAAGTTATGCTAAAAGTTAAAACAAAAATATTTCGACATAGAAACAGAAAATTGAAAGGCAACAGACAAACCAAAGCTTATTGGTACTGTAGTTCACATTACATCTGCGTCAGTTACTTTTATGACTCGTGCTGACTATTGCCACAATGTAAACTTCGAGGCAGATGTTGACGTAAGCGCAGGTTGTGCCCTATTCTTTAATATTGTGAACGAAGAAAGAATCTCTTGAAAGGAGTATGGTTATAATGTTAGGGACTCAATATTTTCTTCATGTTTACAGATAGATGATGGTAGTGGGATGAAACGAGAGGCCACTGTGGACGATCTCGTTAAAATGATCGAGGAACTGACAAGAATCCACTGATCCCGTTGTATATTTTATCATTGGCGTTATATGTTTATACTTTGTTTAAAACCGTGACATATCCTTTGTTGTGTTTTCATGACATAGTGTCAAACAAATTCCTAGATAGTAGAAGAAAAGCATTTGTTTTCTTTTGGAAAACTAAATTTCGTTCCGTCACGTATATTTTTACTGGGTTATCAATCATAAGTAAGAGTTTTGAAATCCACCTGCATGTGTTTAAAGAAACTGGATTTCCGCAATCAACCATTGCTCACTACTCCGTAATTCCCTGTTCCACAGAGCATTTACAAGTAAAAGGAAAATTTAATTATACAAACTCGTTTCTACTTGGTGCTTATTTCCTCTGCCTTTTTATTGAAATAGAAATGAAAACAGTCAATATGTAAATATGAACAGTTGTAATTTATGTATGTATACGAGTGATAATAGGTGTAAGAGTCATAATGTAATGTTATTCCTCTTAAAATAACAACTTTCTTAGACTTGATAGGGCCTATTCAAATCCAGCCAAAGTTGGAGCGAAAGCGAAAAAGATCCAAGATTCAAAGAATAAGCGACAAACATCGAAGAAAGTTCTCCTTAGCTTTTGCTTGGTGTGAATAGACCTACAGACTTAAGGATTTCTTTTTGACATTTCTTGATACCTTTTTTATTTAGACATGAAAATACTGGAGTAAAGAATGAAATTAAATGAAACAGTGTATTAAATTTGTAAATACAAACATGCGTTACGAGTTGGTTTTATTATATCGTGTGAAATGCGCTTATCGTCAGAAGAGAACGTTCAGTAGTTTGATTGTTAGGACTGATTTTAAGCGGAAGCAAACGCGAAAAAAATTCATTTGATCGTTGCTGCTGTACATTATGGACAGCAATTGCATTTCCTTAGAAACATTTCCAAAAGCGACGATGCTTCCGCCTTCGCTTTTCAGTCAAGGGACAAGGACTTTCAAGGTTAATTTACCACAAGTTGGATTTAACTACTCCTTTGAAAACGACATCGATTACTGCTTTTGAACGAAAGAAATATTTGTGAAACATTTTAATCTGTCAGGTGCTGACATCTGGTGCACAGGTAAGGTCAGTCAAAACTTTAAAGGATCGTGTAACTTGCCGACAGGTGGACTTCACCGGTGGTTGACAGGTGTTTTTAGGTTTTGACTGGGGCTAGTCAGCTCTTTGAAATCCAATTTTTACACTAATGTCTACTTCCGTGTACTTCCTCTTTATTCGCATTTACATTGTTTTTTATTGACTTCTTGTAAACTTCTGCCACAAAGTTAAATTTATGGACCACGCCCCCTTCAGAGGACTTGTTGTTATCACGGAGGGTGAGGATGTTACAAATGGTTGGAACGAATAGGAAGGCTTATTTCGACACCATGTGACTTTTTGGTCACATGGTACAAACAAATACATGTTTTTTTCAATCTAGATCTCCAAATCTAATCAAATCAAATAAAAATGGATATAAATACCAATTTAGTCACTTATCATGCCATGGAAACTTTAAAAAATAATACAAAACACTAAATTTAATCTCTACAACCATTTTAATTCTAAATCCATCACCTTTTCACCCATATTTATCCACAATTAACATACCCCCATCTACTTCAAAACCCTTCCCCTTTTATAGCCTCTCTCTTACATCTATTACCTTACATATTCCACTACTCTTCCTTAAAATATAACCAAAAAAACATCAATATTCTGTTTTAAAAGCGTCCACACTGACGCACACTTAAATGAATTTTTTTAAAAATGCAAAAAATCTTCTGCCGTTTCTGTAGCGTTTCGTAATTATTTACACCGTTTCTACATGCGCATACATTTGTGCCGTTTCATGTCTGTTCATTACGTTTCATAACTATTCCAAAACCATACACAAAGCTCCTCAAATGTGCCTTTTCTCGTACGTTTAGCGACGTTTTTTTACGTTTAATCCCATCCATGGCACTTTCTCTTGTGGTCCAGTACTCTCCTGTTGACATAGAAGCCACCCAAACTACAGACTTCGCATGTCAGCTCTTCTCTATCTGGGTTCAAGACACAACCCAATTCATGCTCATTTCTGTTTGGCTTTGTTTTGTACTTCTTCTGGCAAAACTGACATCTTACATTCTTCATTTCTTTAGCCTGCTTCTTATCTGGGTGTTGTTCCCTGTTGTGCTTCTTTAAAGAAGGTTTAGATCCAAATGTCTGTTTACAACCATGTTGACACCTCAGCCTTTTGGACTCATCATGGGCAAGTACATGCCAATTGTACCCTTGAGTTGACATAAACCCTTTTCCACACACTTCACACTTGTAAAGATATTGATTTTTGTGGAATTTGCTGTAGTGGCTTACTAGAGCAGGTCCAGTTATATAGTCTTCTTTACAAACAGGGCAAATACCACTGTTCTGTGACAAATCCAACTGAGGTAAATTTTTTCCTAATTCCCTCTTCTGCTCTGGTCTCTTCCCTTTCACCATCTT
>JBCAUG010012015.1:0-11081 GCA_038406175.1 Haplosyllis leylae
AAATACTCATTTTTGTAATTTTCAAAACATAATATTTTGTAATTTTACTGGTGGATTTTAACTAGTCAAGCTGGACTGGTTAAAGACAATTTCAACTAGTCTGCAATGATTTTAAGTAGTCACAAACTACCAGACCACTGTTAAATCCAGCACTGACATCTGATTGCCAATTAGTCGACTAATAGTCAACTAATGCTGTCTGACTAGTCGACGAATGAAATTTGGTAGTCGTGCCTTCCCTAAGAGATACCTGTCATGAGTGCTACCAGAGCTTTGGGAGGCAGGTCTGACGTATTGCTCTATCAGTTGTTCTGCATCTGCTGATAGTTTGTGTGGTGTCTCTGTGCGATAACTGAACTTGTCTATGTCTTCCTCGTGGATTTCGCGAGCGATTCGACTGGCGATTGACATCGCTGTGGTGGATCGTGACTGAGTCATCCGTAGACTGAAGAAAATAGTTTTAAAAGAAAAGAAAAGGAAGTTGGCTTTGAATAAATGTATCATTTATGAAAAAAATCTTGGTTGATATTACAGCCTTTTTCCACACTGCCATCCAGGTTTCAGAAATATTTGAATACTTTTTAATATTTTGAATGATCACCTGGGACTTTTCACCCACAGATCCCTGAGGTAATCCTGCATATCACTCCCAGGCCGAACTATATCAGATCGAAGTGGATAGTCTTCCTTGTGGTCTCCACCATGCAGTGATCTCACGAAATGTAAAAAGGCCGTGTGAGGAGGGTCTGAGATACTCGTACCATCTGGAGGATAATCCTGAAGCCAAAGAAACGTAATGAATTGTTTGTTATTCACAATGATCAGCACAGAACTGGATGTTGCAGCCAAAAGTACGAGGTGTAATTATATTAGTCAAGTCTGTGAAATATACTGTTCCTCATATGTCGTGTCAGGAATGAAGTAAAATACTAAAGTCTAAGACCATTCTACCAGGAAAAAAAATGAAAGTTCCTGCAAATTAGCTAAAACATGCAGAAGTAACTAACTTCTTGGCAGTACTAATTTCAAAAGGAGGAGACAAATACTTTCTAAATTACTGATACAGTGTACTATATTCTCAGCTGTTATAATTAACCCCGGGTAAAACACCACACTATGTTCACAAATTTATTACTGCCCGCATCCGAAGGATGGGAAAGGTAATGTTTTCAGTTTATTTGTTCGTTCGTCAGGGAGGAGGGGAGGGGGTACCCCCCTCTGGTCCTAGGTCCTTTCTGGGGTAGGGCGTACCCCTGGCCTCTGGTCCCAGGTCCTTTCTGGGGGATACCCCGTAGTCCTGTCACTGGTCCTGCCTGGGGCAGAATGGGGGTATCCCCAAATGGCCAGGACAGGGGATACACCCCAACCCCCGGCCAGGACAGGGGGTACCCTCCACCCCCAAGAATGGATGTTCGGCATGGGCGCTCTCTTGCGTTCACAGAGGAGGACTTTCTTGTCTGAATAACCATCTGGAGCTGCATGGTTTAAATCCAAATCAGATTGACAAAATATGAACTCTGAGTAGAGCGCTTCCGAAAAATTATTACTATTAAAATTATTATTAAATGAGTTTTAATTGTGTGAGATCTGTACACATCACCGAAGGGTTCGTCCACACTGCGCTCCACACAGATATGGAACAAAAATCCTTTGCAGAGAAATGCTATTATTTCAGATTCTTTTTTTTTTTTTACACTAGTCCATTATCCAAAAGTATCACGAGATAAGCGTCCATTGGAACACACTAAGTTAACTTTAATTGCATGGATTGTACTTATGACAGGATATGTCTGGATTGATCATGAAATGTTTTGGAATTGTTTGTTCAAGTGATAAATTTTCCCTAAATGTCACTTGAAGTGGTGACAATAACTTAACAGGTCACAATTATAGAACCAAAGTGACAGGTATTATAATTTCCCCCACTTATATTGTCATAAAAGTTTGATCAACCATATTTCAAAATCCTTTTTTCCGAACCTGTGCCGAACCTGTGCCGTTCTCATTGCCCATAAGACCAAAATTAACATTTCTGATTATTCTTTACGACTCCTATTACACACCGGATACTTAGTTCAAGTGTGCCTTCAGATGGATTCGATACATGTTAAATTCATGTCATTTTCGGGATGATGTTTAGTTTCAAGTATCTTCAAAAATGGTTAGTTCAGAAATATCTGAGATAAATGAAAGCAGCAACGGCAATCACAGTCAAAAAAGTCGGGTTGTTTTGTCGGGTCAATTTAGAGAGCAGTTTCCAAATATTTGAGGTGAAAGCACTCGGGAATTATGTTCGTGAAGTTATAAAAGGTGTAATTTTAGGATGTCAGAAAATACATTTTTGATTATTTCAATGGTCATCCACGAGAATTTTCTAAAATCTTTAATATTACTTTGCTTCCACCTTCTTGAAAAACAAAGACAAATTTAATTATTTTAAGTGTATAATTGTTCCAAATCATTTCCAATTTTCATGAAAACGGAATCAATGACAGTTTAACTTTTTAATCACCTCCCATAGAGATAAATGACTTGTCTTAAATTTTGGGCAAGTTATCAGAACATAAAATTCATGTAGATCTTTCCAAACAAATCAAGCGTGATACATTGACAGAGTTGTAAGTTATTCAAATTCCACACCCACAACTTTTTCATTTAGAAGGGGAATTTTTGGATTAACCCAGAAGTGGACAATGTTCAGATCCATATCAAAGCAATGAATGGTACGGTCTGCAGACCCCGAATCGATATCGATCACATTCAGACAATCGTCTTGTCCATGTTTAGGAAATATCCTAGTTACCATTCGAAGTTTCTGTATGTAATTATTGTGCAGAGTTAATCCATTGATTGATTTGTGCGATTCAAAGGCAACTACAGATTTGAGCAATTTCCTAGAAGGCCAGATTTGATCTTTGCGGAATTGAATGCCTTTTATCGTCTTGATAGTACTTTTTCTCAATACTCACTTTTGAAGACCTGTGCTCATGTGAAACATGCCCAAAAACATTATTTTCTATCATTATGTTTATATTTTAATAACAATACCCAGTATGATCATATTAACACTGACGGCGATAGACATTTAGATTGGCGTTTAGAAGACTAAGGTCTATCTTCAAATAGGAATACTCTTCGAGTTTTTTTAATGAAGTGTATGAGAACAATTATTACTTACATCATCGCCAAACGCCAGCACCGATTTTGTGAATCTTGCCAAAGTGCCGAATTTAGTCTCGATATCTCCATTTCGATTTTTTAACAATTTCCCTTTCAAGACTTTCTTATCCTTTTCACTGAAATCCAACTTGACATTTTCTGGAGCAGAAAAAAGAACCATGGCGCCTTTTCTGGTGACGAAAGTTTTCGGGATGACAAGCTGTCCATCTTGCCTTTCGCCCGTCGGGGTCTTGATAAGGGAGGTCCGCATGCGAGAGGTAACAGTAAATCCATGACGATGGTCGGATTCAGTTAGAAGTGGTAAAGCTGGACCCTTCTGCAAAATGAGACATACTATTTAAACTGTTTTGCAAATATGCTGCTGAAACTTTTCTGATAACCGAGAACATTGAAACAGGAACTTGTTACATTTTGAAGAATGGATTTAAGTGTTGCAGCTGCAAGAAAAGTGATATATTTTCATTTGTTCGCATAATTTAAAGAAAATGCGAAAGAAAAGTATTACGAAATTACGAAACATCCAGATTATTACCAAAAAACAAAAAATCTTGACATGAGCTAGAGGTTAATACCTGGGTGAGTAAGCAAACACAAAGCTAATCTGTTTGCATTCCATCTAGTGCTCTAGATTACACGTTACTAAAATTGCTGAAGTAGTTAAACACATAAATTTGTACCTCTTAATTTTCATACACATTGTGTAATTTACGGTAGATTTTCAGGTAAATTTGCTAACTTATTTTCTTTTGTACTCAACTTTAAAATTGTTTTATTTGAACAAATATTACTATGTACTTTGATTAAAGGATCGCATGACATTTCTAGGTTATTTTTTCATTTGGAACGGTTCATTTTTTATTTCCACGAACTTTATCTGTTTATTTTTATTCGAAAAATTAATTTTAGAAAATCCAACCTTGTCATCCTGTTCTCCCAACAAGCCACCATTCCATGTTCCGCACCCCTTTGCTAGGGGGCTGAAAACCCTTGACATGATGTTCTTATTTCAGCATTATTTCCCCAATGAAACTTTAAATGATCAGTACCAATCAGATGTTCAATGGAATGAAAGTTGGACTTTACACTGCTGCAATTCCGCGCTTCGCGAGCACTACGCTGTTTACAAATGTACAACGGACTTGACCATCAAGACTTTTAAACGGGGTGATGCGTTTCCTGAATGGTTGAAAATTATTTGAAGGCACTCCTTATAAATGTTCTTCTCATATATATTGACAATAAAAATATCCTAATTAGGATGGTGGTTCGAATATGCATCATATTCCTAATTTCGTGTGACAAAATCAAAACCTGCCATCCCTATTACATGACAGATGGCATCGTCTTTCTCTACGTCTCGCGCATGCGGACCTAACTTCCGTTAAAATCTCATCGTAGCAGAAGTACCGGCAAAATGGTAAGACAATTTGCAATTTATCCGTGTCAATAAGGGGAATCAGTTTAGTATGCCAATAGAACGTGTAGCCCAAAATTTGCACTATCCGCATACTTGTGTATTTTTTGTAACCTGCGTGAATTTTGTCAGAAAATTTAACCAATTTTCAAGTTGTCCCCGCCCACTTGATGCCACGTAAACAAGATTGTTTCGATTTATTATTATCCTGGGTAAAACGTGGGCACAAGTTTACTGCAAATATGATAGAATTTACATGAAGGTGGTGAAGTGATTTCTCTCTGGAGAAGTGTGGAACGTTTCGTCCAACGAAAGTTCTACCCCGGGCGATAATACAAGTTTTTATCAGGAAGATCACAGTTTAATAAATGCAGAGTACAAATAATTATTCACTTACTACTGTTAGCAATCATTGCTGCATTTCTTAAAGAATGCGATGTGTGTTACTCCTACTGTCGTAAATCCTCCTGTCGTAAACACATAACCCGGTGTGCAATCAATGTCTCATTTTCAGATAGAGAAGGATGCCATTTGCAGCACAAATTTAGGACCCTGGGGGCAGAATCGGAAAAGCGGACATGTTTTCCCATTTTTTAGAAAAATTAAATCTTTCTATTGTATTGCAGAGTCTCGAATTAGAGTCTATGACCAGATATGTCAGCCCCATCAACCCCGCTGTATTTCCACACCTCACAGTGGTACTGTTAGGAATCGGAGTATTCTTCATGGCGTGGTTCTTCGTGTATCCTTTCTGTTGTATAAATTTACCCAAGTGTGGTAATCGAATTAATCAAATTCTATTGATCAAAAGCACTGTTATTTGTGTTGCAATAAAATGGTCAGTATCCTGTAGCTTGCTACCGCAAGAAAGACCGCTGTTTGAAGATGATAGACAGTTATTTAGGGTAGAATTGATGAAAAGAACATTGTTCTTGGCTGCAGAAAGGCTGCATTGAGATAATATATTTAAATGCTGTTCGTGATTTTTTTGTAAGGCACCGCCATTTTGAATTATAATTGTATATTCGCAAAAAGTAAAGGGCGAATTGTTAGTTTGTGACAGAAGGGACGATTGAGTAAAAGACGAAGGGATGTTTCAACAGCTCAACAGTTTGTCGGAAACTACACATTATTTATCACCGAAATGTGAAAACTGATTGAACGAAAGAACACTCTCGGGAATAACTCGAACTTTAGAAAGTATATATCTATCATTTATTTATCCTTTACATTTGCATAAGTTACGAGGTGACTTCTACTAAATTCTCGCGAGACATATTTAAGGAACTACTTGTTGCATTAGTGGCATCAATATTTATGGGATTTGGTGTGATGTTTCTGTTACTTTGGGTTGGAATATATGTCTGAAAGTTGGCAACTTAATGTGTGCGTGGGGTAAGTAGTGTACACTAAATGCATTTCTCTCCACTTTTTAAATATTTAATAAGAAAGATGAAAAAGAAATTCGTTACTGAGAGAATGAAAAAACCAGGGTACGTTCAAAACTGATACCTGCGATTCTATTGTAGGAGTGCAAGTACAGGCTGAAAGTTTCAAATCTGGTCAGTGAATCGTCATCGCTATCATCACCGTCATTTTTGTCATGATATACAACGCCATTATATACAATCTCCATTCTTATTGTACTTTCTAATGAATGAGTGTAACATTTGTCATTCCGTGTTGTTTTAATGATATTTCACGATTATGAAAGAATTTATTCAAATAAATTGGTATTTATAAGTAAAACGTGTTTTGTTCGGATTCAATTTAAATATGTGTTTCGGACACGTTATTAATTGTGATAGTACGTCACGGTTTGGTTTTGGATAAAGATATTTTAGTAAGGTGTATTTAATGAAATGATGGATGTAGCTGGATGGGATACCCCCCCCCCCCTCCGTCCTGACTGGGGCTACCCCTCGACCGGGCAGGACCACTAACAAGACTGGGGAGTATCCCTCCAGGGGTACCCCCTCCCATGGAAAGGACCAGTGACCAAGGGGTATCTCCCTCCCCCCTTATTAACAGACACCCGTAAAAACATATCCTCCCATTGTACATCGTGCGTGGGTGGCAACAATGGTATTTCTAGATGTCCAGATCTATTGATGTTTTGTCCCTATATGAAACGATAGGCAGTGTTAGTTTTATTGCATTTTGCCCTTGAGATACATCAATCTGTTGGTATATAATTAATTTATTAAAAGATTGTCGTCCGTACCAAGCATATGAGTGACTGATTTAAAACAGGCAATAAGTGGTTAGCAGAAAGGTCAACTTCGTATTAGATCTATCGGTTATTTACGAAAAGCTCAAAAAGATATGGGTTTATTCTTTGGCGATTATGTTTATGGGTGAATAACATTAAAATGGAGGCAAAAGCGATATTAATAACACTGGAAAAAAAAAGAATTTGATTTAAAATTACGATACGGAAATAAAGGTCACAACATAGTATGTAAAGCTGAGAATTTAACTTGTGCTTGCATAAAGATTGGGTCTTATTTTTCCCTTTAGAATTCAGAAATAATCGACCTAGGAAAGAATTGGGTGTCTTAAAATTGTGTTAAGGTGAAACTGGATTGTGTGATTCGGCATCTCCTATCCAGTATTTCCATTAGATGTGGGTGTAAATAATTTTCCTGTCAAAATCTGCTGTTTCCTTCTGTTTAAACCGTTTCTACCTTTGTTCCATTCATGTTGTTATGTTCACACGTTGAGGAATAAATGTAACTCGCAGCTGCAATTTCTCAAATGTTCTTCCCCGAGTTTGTCACATTTATTTCTTTCCTGTTACTCATTTTCTTCTCCTCGAGATAAGCTGCGCGACATTTTCGGGTGTGATAATGAGCTATGCTGTTGTATAAAGGACTTTAAATGTTATTGCCCCTCGCGTACGTAGTACGACGGGAGGTTATGTTTTCACAGGTGTCTGTTAATTGGGCCTAGTCCTGTAAGAAGTCCTGTCCCAAGTCTTTTCTGGGGGTACCCGTGGCCAGGTTTGTAGCCGGGGGGGGGTACCCCTGGACAGGATGGGGGCACCCCACCCCGGACATGATACGCCGCAGGCAGTAGGCCTCTTGCGGTCACGCAGGAGGACTCTCTTGTATTAATTTGAAAATGATCGAAAGCTCTCCTTCCCACCTCAAACCTGAATCGTCAACGATTATTAATTTTTTCGGTACAGGCTGAGGCATTGACTGTTGCACAACTTTGAATCTGCAGGTAGGATGCAACAAGCCATTTGGAAAATGCGTGTAATGCTGTGACACCCCACTAAGCAATTTTCGCCAACCATAGTTGAAACAAGAATGCCTTTCAGTCGAAGGCGTGCCATCTGCGTAGCACATAGGTCACAAAAACATTTTCCAATTGACAGAAAATTGATCTCTGTAATAACTTCGAGATTCCCGAATTCTAAACCGTTTAGAATTCTAGACTTAGAAATCTCTATCCTTGGACTGCTTGACTGTTACAGAGCCTCTGGCACTCAAAACAAAGTGTAGCTTGCATTTATAACCTTTATTAACAACTAAGATTTACAAGTGAAGATGCATTAAATATATCAGAGTTGACATATCTTATCCAACCAGCAGTGTTGTGCTTAGATTAATAGTTCTTATCCAATGAGCATTTTTATGCTTAAATTAACAGCTGTTAAGGCACACACTGTCTTTGTGTGTTTTGCACTTCCGTGGCATCCTAATCTGTGTTGTTACAAGTGTTAATTCCAGTTGGCATGTTTACCTCACATGCCAACTACTGAGGTCCTTTGATAATTCAAACTACAAAGTCATTGTTTGCATTAAGTGAAGATCTGAAGTCTTTGAGTGTCTTTACTGCATTTCCGTAATTGTTAGAACTAAGTACTGTCTCTGTGTTGTAGTGTTTGGAATTCTAAATTCCTTGATTTTGAAACTTCTCAAAATGTTCTTAAAACTCTTCACAACAATCTCCTTTCATTTGACCTTGGTGTTCTGTGACTTTTAACCTTCACCTTTAAATGATCTTGATTTTTTAAGTAAGTATTAATGAAATATAAGCATATAGAAGTAAAGGTTACGTAATATATATAATTTTACAATTTGACCTTGACCTGATGACCTTGACAGTCAAACATTACCTAGATATAGTCAAGATGTATCTGTATACCAGAATAAAATTCCTAGCTGTAGTTAAAAGTTATAGCCAGAACAGACAGACAGACCCAACTGAAATTATTACCTATCTGCATATGCAGATGGTAATAAATCTGTATCCACACATATTATATGTGTCATGTGGCCCAACATTGAGTGCAGCCACTGTACCAGATTCAAAATTTCTGGGTCTAAATTCCCCCCCCCCTGTGAGCCCCAGGGTGGGTATAATTCATCACTGGGGCCTCATTCTATTTTTAGCAAGTGTGCCTAGCACCGTTGGAAGGGCAACACAAAGACTTGGTCCAATCACTCCATTGTGCAGGAAGGCCCACCTATCATGCTCTTCTGCAAGCTGCTGTCTGCTATGATGTTAGCATGGAATGCCTCTGTCAGAGGTGATGTAAGTTCCAAATTGTATAAAAGGGGTGTTTGGTGCCTTTTTAGAGGTTTCAGTAATTCTCCATTGAGGGACCCAGATCTAGGCCAGATCCAGTTAACCTAAGAGAAGACCGCTATGCCAGTTAGGACCAGCCACACTCTCTGCTGGATAACCAGTGTAGAGTTCCAGAGTGACCCACCATGAAATCTTGGCACTTCCCCTGATACAAGGTGCAGAGGCCTGCTTATCTTCAGGGGTTCCCTTAATACTTGAGCCCTCAGATGACATGCACCATTTCCCCTTCTTTCTTTCCCCTTAGCACAACTATTTGTGAATTTTTCATGCAGAAGGAAATAATTTAAATATCTGAAAACTTATTTAGCATTTGTAAAATAGCAAAATGTTTCCAAATATAAAAAATATTTAATAATAACTTAAAATTTATTTTATTTTTCATGTTTTTAATTTTATAAAATTGAAATTTTCCACCTTTATTGATGACATTGTTACTATATTTCACATATTAAATTGCAAAAATATCTAAATTGAAGATATCTTTATTTTCCAAATGTAAAAACATAAATGAGTTTTGGATATAATATTTTAGCGATAAGTGATGCTTCATTTATGAGGGAGCCCATTTTTTGCTCTGAAATCAGGGCCAGTGCCAGGATTTCACAGGGGTCAGAATATTCTGTTACACCAGAAGCCCTTGTGAAGGTACCTTAGATCACAATCCTACTGATTCAGAGTTATTTGTACTGTATGCCATTGGGCATACATCTGCCTAGGGTTTATTGTCGGGCTCCAGTGCTCCACTGAGTAAACTCTACATGAGAAAGACACATTTGCCCCCACCCCACTGTACCACTAGAGCCTTCCGAATCTGCATGAGTGAGCCAAGGCTTCACTCACTGAACAAGAGTGCATGACATATGTAACAAACATGAAACTCTTTCAATGATTTTAGTCAGGTGTATCTGTCCATCTGTTCTGGCTATAACTTTTGAACTGCTATAGCTCAGAAGTTCATTTTCAACATACAGATACAACTTGACCATTTCTAGGTCAAATTTGAGAATCAAGATCATTGGGGCAAGGTAAATTAAAAAATGACATATTTTCCCAACGTTTACTTATGCAAGCTTATATTTCATTGAAACTTGCTTAAAATGTCAAGGTCATCTGAAGTTTAAGGTCTCCCAATGTTAAGGTCAAATTAAAGGAAATCAGTTTTCTGTCCACTGTAAATGTTTTTGAGAGCTATGTGTTATATGGATAATATGCCTTGGACTGAAAGACATTCTTGTTGATAATGGTCATACAATTTTTTGGACTTACACTGTAAAAATAGTTAAATATAAAAGAGTAAAATGATGCCAGGGAAAATAAGGCTTACATGTCTGAGAAAAAATTAAACAGAACCCTTGGTTAATTTTGGTACTTCAAATGGGTTCAATTTAAATTAAGACGCCATTGCATCCGTATGTACAACATGACTGCATTTGTTGTCACTCAAAGTGCCTTGTTGGGGTCAGGGAGGGGGTTTGGAACCTATTTTTGGTGGCTCATTAGAGTCACATTAGTGGTTGATTGAGCCTTTTTGCCCCAAATTTTAGGCTCCTGGTGGAGACCTATGAATGCATTTTGTTGTTATGTCAATGTACATGGTGTGGTGGTTCTATTTGTAGGTGGTGGGGACACCTAACCACTATATGTTGTAATCAAACTTTTTGTGGTTGCAGGTGGTGGGGACACTAAAACCTAGTATACAATAACTGTCACTCCCCTTTGCTCTCCTTCACCCCCCCCTTTGGTCCCTTCACCCCCCCCCAGAATAGTATAAATAGTCATGCACTCTAAAAAAATAGCCCCATGATGGGCTGAGGTGGTTTAAGTTAAATATGTCAAATGTCAAAAGATGTCAAGTTGTCAAAAAGATGTCAAATAGTCAAACATGTGG
>JBCAUG010012026.1:0-11081 GCA_038406175.1 Haplosyllis leylae
TTGACATTTGACATCTTTTTGACAATTTGACATCTTTTTTAACTTAAACCACCTCAGCCTGTCACAGGGCTATTTTTAAATTTTGGCATACCAAAAATATTTGTTTACAATGTTCCTCTCCAATTTTAAATTCACATTTGATTTGACCAAGGGCTCCTAAACTTGTTCCGTTTGCTCCCACTATTGTTGGGATGTTTGTTGTATCTAAATCTTTGTCATTTAGTTTCAAGATTTTGAAAGTGTCTGCTGACATGACACTTCTTGAGGCTCCTGTGTCAAAGAGGGTGTTAACTGTTTTATTTTCAATATCTACTTTGAAGACAATACCTTTTTCTGATCCTAAAGTGTCATCAATTATGCATATCTCTGTGGGTTCTGGAAAACTGGTGAAGTAGTCTTCTGGGTCATAGCCTTTGGGTAATCATGCCTCATTGATCTCCTCAATGAAGTCGGTGGTCCCCAGTGTGTCATACACTACATTGATATCTTCTTTCAGGGTTCTATGAATTTCATCTATGGTGATCATTGCGATTTGATCTTTGCTTACCTCATTGACTGCTCTGGGGAATACCTTTGGCATGTTTTTGATGCTTTCCACTTCTTTTTCTGATTTCCCTTTCAGGTACTCCGCCATCCTAATGAGTACTCTCATAATCTCCTGGTCACCCCTGCTGGTTGCATACTCGAACCTGATGTTGTTTCTTGGTTCTCTTGCAGGGTGTCTGTATTTGTTGACCTTTCTGTAGTTTCCATTGTATGTACCACTATCTCTTCTGTTCTGGTATGATTTGTTGCAGTTGGAGTCATCATTGTAAATACTGCTCTCTCTTCTGTTTTGGTAAGATTTGTTGTGGTGGGAGTCAATGTGTCTGTTTTTTGGGGAGTCCCTGTTGTGATAACCCAACTTCATAGTGCTGTTGAAATGACCATTGTTGTTTCATTCAGCCATGTAGTTGATATTGATGTCAGCTACCTCATTCACTGTAGTCATGATAGTGGTATCCATTGTGCTCTTCCTCTTGGATCTCATAAGGTCTGTCTGCCTGGACTCCTGTCTGGCCTTGACAGCATGGTCCATTGCCAAGTTTAAGTTTGTGATCCAGGAATTTTTCTTAGCAATTTTTCTTGCTACTTCAGCTGTGCTGCACTCTGGGAAGGAACTTACATAGTCTTCAAGTATGGTTCTCATCATCTGTTCTGCCGGTTTTATACCATAGGCTATCTTATGAGCTGCCGTGGAGTAGTGGTTCCAAGAGTGGATTGGCTGGTTTTAGGTTCATCTTCATTGCTTCTGATGGTGTAGCAATATCTGAGAAGTTTTCGAGGATGGTCTGCTTCAGCTCTAAATCATCAATGTCACTGGGTGTTGCTGCTATTATCTCAAAGACAGTGGGTCTAGCCTTCGCCAGTAGGGCCTTCCTGAACTGTAATGTTGAACAGGTTGCTGCCTGATGTACACAGTTTACCCAGGGTAGGCACTTGGTTTTGTCACATCCATCATAGACTTCTATGTTGTCCAGAAATCTATTTTGGTCTTTAATTGTTCTGTCTTGAGCTTGGTTTTCATCCAGCTTGGT
The DNA here is from genome assembly GCA_038406175.1 of Haplosyllis leylae. Taxonomy (NCBI): domain Eukaryota; kingdom Metazoa; phylum Annelida; class Polychaeta; order Phyllodocida; family Syllidae; genus Haplosyllis; species Haplosyllis leylae. The sequence continues at coordinate 1,578 of JBCAUG010012026.1, forward strand.
TATCCATGCTCTGAGGAAGCCATCATTTATACTGGATTGTGCTGGTGATACCCAAGTAGTATGGTTTGGCACAATGGACCTATTGGGATCCTCATGGTGCATGGAGTGCTTATGTTCTCTAGGCAATTGGGTAATTCCATTAGTGTGCTGGTCTGCCTTGGTTTGGATTTGCAGGCTATCATGTCATGAGTTTTTGTGTGGCATTGAGCATATGTACTTCGCATTACAAATACGAATCGAAAGCTCTCTTCAAATTCAAAATTTGGGAATACACTTAAAGTAGAACTTAGATCTCACAAAGCAAGTTATCCCCCATGTAAATCAGTAATCCTTGCTGTTCGTGCTTCACATGATCATCGTAACTCGTTGCTGTGGTCACTGTAGGAGTACTCGCAGCTATCTCTATCAGCCTTCGGTTGACATTTGTCTGGCCAGTTGTTTTTTCAAATGTAACCAGGATGACCTGGGCCACTGGTCACCATGGTTGGCACTACAAATGAATTGCCTGGTCCTTCGTTTACTGTTCTTACTGTAAGTGGGTTTCAGTTGTCAACATTCATGGTGAATGCTGGGGATGTTGCTCGTCCTGCGCTGCCCGTTTCTGTATGGATGATATCTGGGTGTCCCTGGTGATCGGTCATCATTGTCACTGTGGTGCCTAGGACCATGTCAGTGGCCTTGTACGCTTCAGCTTTCTCATTGAATGTGGATTTAAGTATGTGTAACATGTGGTTTTAGTGGTGGGCCCTTTTCTTTCATTGCCTTGTCTGTTTGGTAATGACTTACTAACTCCTTACTAACCCAAGTTTGCTCTTTTAGAACCGATATAAAGTCACAATCTTGAGTTAGAAAGTTGCTAACTCTCGCGCCCTTTTTCCAAATAAGTCCGGGAGTTTGCACCTGCTGCTTTAACCGTTACTACCTTAAACGTCATGGGATGCTGCAATGACATCACTTTTAATTCTCCCAAATACTATAAAAGACCCTGTATTTTGAAATCTTTATGCATTGACATTCCTTACATTGATCCAAAAGGTTTACTGGGCTTTTCTCAGGTAAATGGGCTTTTATTTAGTCTTTTTGTATGCGGCTGTATGTTAGTAATTCTAATTTCATTTTTAATTTGTTTTGCTCATATTGAGTTAATGCATGAATTATTTATTTTTTCTCAGGATTCATTTCTTTGAGTTTTCAGCACAATAAAGAACAAACAAGTAACAGTAGAGCTTGATTATTTCCTTTAATTTCTGTCTGCTTAGTTATTTGGATGTCCACTTGATTTATTTGAATTAACACTTTATAATCGAGCTGGTAGAACTCAGTTGACATTTGCTTATGACTTCATTGTGTGACTCCTCTGTGTATCCTCTGTGTATCTCTTGTTCCTTGGTGGCCACGTCTTTGTTCATTGGGGTGATCTTTGGAAAAGAATATTTTCTCAAACCTGCATCTTCCCTCAGTGCATTATAAGTCATGAACACAGCCAGCAGTTCATCCATCCTGGTTTCTATTCACCTTCCTTTGGTCTTGTATTTGCTGATTTCATGGTATCTACGCCTTTCTAGTTGTAGTTGGGCATGTTGTAGTGATACATGGTTTGCTGCAGACATTGCAACCAGGTTGGCAAATGCATCAAACCTATCCTCTAGTTGTCGCTTTGTGAGGGGCTTGTAGATGATGGTGGTCAGCTTTGCCCCAGGTAGGTCACTTGGGGAAATTCTTTGAGCTGCATCGCTTTTGAGGATTTTACCCAGCAGATCCAGGGGTATGGTGTCTCAGCGGCTCATATTAGGAATGGTTCCAGTTCTCCTCCTACATACAATTGACACAATCCTGATCTGAAGTTCACCAGGAGTGTGGTGTCATAGTATTCTCCAATACCAGGGCAATTGGCCAGGTATTCATCCTCATCTCATCCCCATTGGATGGGTCTTTTCTTTGCCTCAGATATGGGGGTATTGTTCATGTCTGGGAGGTAAAGCTTGAATAAGGTGCTTTCCCTTGACTCATTTGTGCTATCCTCCTGTACTGTGGTTCCCTCTTCACGTGTGAGGTCTTTTAGGTCCTTTGGATACGGTGATGGGTCTCAGGTATGGCTAAGACTGTATAATGCTACGGGTAAATCTTGTAGACCTTCGGTACCGTAGATCTCTCTAAGGTGTCTTACATCCAATCCACATAAGCAAGAGCTACTTGTAGTTTAACTGATTTATTGCAGTATGTTACAATATTCTGTGTTATGCTACTCTCAGCATTTAAGCCTAGTTACTGTGTGTAGCACTGGTTCCTGCGTGAAGCATACTGTTACTGTATAGAATGCTACCTTAAGTACTTGACTTAATTGGCTCTAACTAACGGCTACCCATCTGGTTGGATCCTCCATGAGGCTCCTAATGTTAGATGTGTAGTTGACAGCTGCATGGTAACTTAGACCTTTGCACATGCTGTGGGATCACAACTCCGCCTTTGGGGTTTGGATCTGCCATTGTGTCCCTCTTTTTCCTTGCTAACTTTTCTGGATTGTCAACAAATTCTACAAGTTGCTGCTTTTGGCTCCTTGTAATGGACATTCATTGGTGTTACCTTTACGGTGTCATGGCGTAGACTCTCAATGAAGTTACCTTCATGGTGTCTAAGTGCAGACTGCTGATGTTGCCTGTCACTGCACCTTATAAAGGTTCTGGAATAAAAGCTCAGACAATTTCTCGTGAATGTTCCTTTGTTAGGAACTACTCTTAACAATTTGTAGTGTTATCTCTTACCATTGTTTTCCTAAATTTCTCTTAAAAGTGACAATTTTGCAAAAATAGAAATGAGACAATTACTGAACACACTCACTGCTTTATCTATTGTAGTAGGTGCCTTTATTGCGCTTTCACACATCTGTGTTGCTATTGTGGTTTTTGGATGGTCTAATCTCCTAAGAGAATTTTCATGCTTATTGTTACCTATTGTGTGTGGGGAGAAAATGGTCAATTGTCTTGAATCACTCAGTGTTCTCCCAATGTTGTTGCAGTGACTTGCTAATCCTGGCTTTACCCTGGTGATCTGATGATTCTGCAATTTTGAAAAGCTTGTAGATTTATGTAGCAATTTCCTTTTCACTTTTGTAATATTTGTTAATATTATCTTCATAAAAGTTACTACTAAATCTTTGGTTTCTATGATAGCACTGTGTCAAGACAAAAACAGCTTTAAAGCTTTTAAATTGAATACTTGCTTGTTGTGTTTCCATTTGAAATATCATTGATTTTCACTTTCTGTTCTTCGTGCCGATTCCAGCAATCAGTCACTTTGTTCTCCAATTTCAATTCGATCCGTGATCCATTAAAACTAGCTTTACCACCATTAAACTTGTGACCAGTGTAATTGGTCGCTTTGGATGCCAATGTTATTGATGTTACCCTGACACTGATGTACTTTCAGTGTCTTCCTTTGATATTTCCATGATTTAACGCTTGTTATCTTGTGATTTAACACAGTTTCTTCATTGCAACAAAAATAAGATTGAAACTAAAATACCTGTAAACTTATGTGAAACATAAACAGAATCCTTTGAAGTCAGATTCTCCACCATTTATGTGAGGTCTATTTGGTCCTGTGGATGCGGCGGTGGTCTCAGGTATGGCTGAGACTGTGTAGCACTGCTGGCAAGTCTATATAGACCTCCGGTACCGATGATCTCTCAAAGGTGTCTTATGCAGTATAATCTATTGTTGGGTCTTCGACCAATTACTCACTATTCCACTTGCTTCTACTTGTTTACTGACCCATAGTACAATATGGTCACTGGTCAGCATGCATGTGGAAAAAAGAGGAATATTGTGTCATTGGCCAAATACCCAACATTTTTCCTTTTGATACTCTATTATTGGCCGTGAGGTCATAAGGCTTTTGCCAGGCACTAGGGTTCGCATCCCATAGTGAATACTACCCATGGTGGCGGTTCTTAACCTTAAACATTAACATTTATTGTCTCAACCTTACATTTATTGTCTGAGCCTTATATTTGTTGGCCTTAGATGTCAACCATTACACAATATTAGCTGTACTATAAAATCTGGGCAACATCCAAATTTTGGGGAGTTTTCATTTTCCTGGGGATCATGTCTCAAATTTCTAGGCATGATGCCTTTTAAATATCAATACAAATCAACTGGACAAAGAAATATCTGTACTTGACATTTTTGAAATTGTACCTAAATTCCGATGTTGCCCAGACTTTATAGTACAGCCATTACAAGAATTATTGCTAAAATAGATATTAAGACTGCTTTGGTATGAGGTCTGACAAAACTTGTCACTAACTGGGAGTTTTTTTATTCTGTCAAACAAAAGAATGTAAATTATGACATCTAGGTTGAGTCAAATGGTCAATCATCCTCAATTTTGGAATTTTCCCAGACAGTGATTTCGGAACAGATTTCACACCAAACCAGATTATATCGTTTTTTGATTCTAACGTATCGAGATACTCGAGTTTTTTCATAATTCTCGTCTAATTAGATGAATTTAACAAAAACAAATTCTCAAAAAATTGGTAGACTTGACCAGGTATTGAACCCAGGGCACTCGCACAACAGTCAGGAATGCTAACCATTACACTAAAGTGTCTTATGTGCTCGCCTGACACTCTATATGGATCCTAATTCATGCATAAATAATTTTGTCCAATTCGTCTAATTCATCTAATTGGACAAAAATTCCTTCATTTTGAAAAAAACTAGGATGCCATGATGTCACTGGAAAGAAGAGAAGATAGCGCGAATACTGATGTAACTGCTACAGGAGACCAGCCGCACAGCGAGACAGAACGACCACTGGTGGAGAGGATACGATCGCTCACTGAGAGAGTACAGCTGCTGGAAGGGATTGTGAAGATGTCTGATGCTCAAGGTTCTCTTTTCAAAAAGAACTTTTCAAGTAACAGCATTTTCTCACTGAGATTTATATTATTTTGATGGAAGTTCAATACCAATTTGCAGTTAACTTATCTGATGATACAGTTACCTGGGAAGAGTTCATCAACAACACAACATTCCATGGGGTCAGATACATGTTCACTAAAGGGCTGATCATCAGAAGGTAAAAACCTAGTACAGTCAGATACATGTTCACTAAAGGACTGATTATCAGAAGGTAGAACCCTAGTACAGCCAGATACATGTTCACTAAAGGTTTCATCATCAGAAGGTAAAACCCTAGTACTGTGAGATACATATTCACTAAATGACTTGTCGTCAGAAGGTAAAATCCTAGTACAGTCAGATACATGTTGACTAAAAGTCTCCTTATCAGAAGGTAAAACCCTAGTACAGTCAGATTCATGCTCTCCAAAGGTGTCATCATCAGAAGGTAAAACCCTAGTACAGTCAGATGTATACATATTCACTAAAGGTTTCATCATCAGAAGGTAATAAACCTACTGAAGGTTTAATTATTAGAAGGTACAGTCAAATATATATATGTTCCATGAAGGTATATTTTTAGCTAATAAAATCCTTGTACAGTGGTATAGCAAATATTCATTGGAAGACTCACTATTGCAGGATTATGGGTTTGATATTGGTTACTTTAGTTTTTTTAATTAATGATATTTTTAAGGAATTTAAAGCTCTGTGACTGTTTTGATACTTTCAGGATTGTATGGTTTTTTGCTGTTGTGATCGGAGTAACATTATTCCTCTATCAGGTCACCAACAGAACCATCGTTTATTATCAACGTAACACTAACATTGATGTAGCGGTAAAATACGTTCCGAGCGTAGAGTTTCCCAGCATCACCATCTGTAACCAAAATCAGTTCAGGTCAGTGGATTCTCTTACGGATTGTACAATAGATAATTTTATAAGAAGAAATTCTAATTATTGTGCATATTGAGGGATATAAGAAAAATATTGCTTTGAAGCCTATATTTCCATTCATTGGAATAAAGTCTGAAGGAGTCAAAATCAAGACAATAGGTCATGGCAGGATTTTAAGGATTGCATCATCTATTCATAAATGGTAACCATTTTAATTAAGAGATTATCAAACCTTGTAGGGTGTAAAACCACATGTCACATTCTGATTTTTTGGCAGGATAACATCAACTGTAAATTGGACACTCTACCAGTTTGTGAATGAATACTTCTCCTCAACAAACACAACAGGTAATATGTGGAGAAGATTTTAAAGATTTATACATATCTTCTACTCCATCATAAAAACAACAGGTAATCTCAGGAGGAGATTGTACAGGTATACAAACAGTTTCTTCCCCAAAAAGAAACACAACAGTAATCTCATTAGGAGATTTTACAGGTTTACAAACAGCTTCTGCTCCTTCAATGACAACATGTAATCTCAGGAGATTGTACAGGTTTAAAAAACAGTTTTTTCTGCACAAACACAATAAGTAATCATTTTAGGAGATTGTACAGGTTTATAGATAGCAAATTCACCTGCATAAATATAACAAGTAATCTCAATTGAGTTTTTCACGATAAGCGTTTCTGTCAGATAATCTGACAGTTCTTTATACAAGGAAGAGTAAAAAAAAAATTCGCCAAAAATTGCCTCCAGTGGGGTTTTGAAACCAGGAGCTCCAGATCATACCACTGAGAAAAGTCAACATTCGGTTGCCAGCCTGAATCTTCATGGCCTTTATAAAGAGTATAACAGATTCCTGCCTAGCTCAGCTGGTAGACCATTGGCCTGAGGATCTGGAGGTCCTGGTTTAAAACCACACTGGGGAAATTTTTGACGAAATAGTTTTTGCTCTTCCCCCTGTAAAGATCTGACAGAAACGCCTGTAGCAAGCGCGGAACATTAATGTGTGCTTTGGAGCTGTGTGCCTCTGCCATCAATAGAAATGAGATGTTCTTTTCAGCAACACTGAAGAAAGTATTAAAACAACAGTTCTCTTGATGGTTAACTAGATAACAGGCATGTTCCTCTTTGACACAATTCAGTTCTTGCCATAATTCAGTCGCCAAATTGGGCAATACAGTCCCATGTACAGGCAAGGGGCATAACTTCAGCAAAACCTCTTATGTTCCATTCTTTTGTTTTCCTGATTCAGCTAAACTGGTAAGTGTTGATTGAGAGATATTTATCTGCGGGACTTAGATAATTTACTAATTTACCCTATATCAGCAGAGCATTACTGTGAGGGTTTGAAATTGAAGGGAAGCTTTGTCAGGTAGGCACCAGAGTAGAATACAAGAATTGCCTGATATGTTCCTGGACTAGAGGTTATCGTTTTGCTGAATTATTGTTGGTATATTTTAGATGTACATACCAACTTCATGCAATAAAGGAAAAAAATGAATAAAACTGTTCTTTCTTCCATTGCAGCTGTGGAGAAATATGCACTAAATATAAGCCAGGTCAATACAACACAGTTTATACTGAGCACCGCACACCAGAAAGAGGACCTAATTCACAGGTTTTAATTTCATATTGTCTTTTTTTGTTTAACTAATTGGAAGACTTAAATTGAAGGCTAGTATATTAATACTGTCCAGTATTGAGATTCCCTCCTTCTATTAATTTCAATTTATCCTCTTGTATAAAATTCTAGATGTACATGGAATGGTAAAGTATGTAACATTAGCCAAGATTTCAAGACAACCCTAACTGACCTTGGAGTTTGCTACACATTCAATGATTTTGTTCAACCCCTGTCTATCACAGAATCAGGTACATTATTCTGAGCTTGTGCCAGAAACTAATTTATTAGACAATTGAAAATATTTTGAAATTTCCACTATTTAATTTTTTGGAACTGCTGATCTGATTTGCAACATATGTACCATTTCAGGTCCCAGCAATGCATTAAAACTTGTTCTAAATGTGGAACAATATGAAATCATGGCAGGTTCACAAATTGATGCAGGTGTTAAGGTGAGTGATTTATCAATAAACAACATAAGTTATTGTAATATATGTGAATCTTGGTGATAAATGTACTACTTTAGTAAAATCTATATATGCATACTTATAAACCAACTATTTCAATAAAAATAACCAGACTTCAGATGTAGGATTTTGTTATTTTTGTGCTTTCAAAAACGTATGGTCTGATTATATTGTAGATTCTGCTACATGACCAGGGAGAAATTCCCCAAATGAAGGAACAAGGATTTTCTGTGGCTCCAGGAGCTCACACATTGGTTGGAATCAAGCAGCAAAAGGTAAAACTATTTCTTTTTAAGTTTCAGTCTTATTTATTATGCAGCATTAATTTATGATATAAGTTTGATTCTTTCAGCAATGGGAAATTACCCATTTTGATTCTCATAGTCATTCTTCACAACTTTTCTGACCTTGTTCTAAAATGACATTAATGTATTATGACAGGTGACAAGTCTGCCACCACCATATAGTACCTGTGATGACGGCAACACCGTCACTGTTTCTGAATGTCGAATGGCGTGCATCACAAATACAGTGGTTAAGATGTGTGGTTGTCATGATGTTTATATGAAGTCCATACACAATACCACATGTGAGTAGCTGGAGCTTTCTTCAATAACAAGGAATTATTCATTTTATCCTCATCATTATTCTTTGAATTGGCTTCAATACACACCTGAAATGCTAAAACCTGAGTCATTTCTGTGTTGTTGTCTCCTGTTTACAAAAAGCACACTCCAAAAGGTCCATCACATCATTTACATTGATGGTCATTATAGAAAATTCTTTACATTACCTGAAAAATACTATTTGATCTCAGCTGTGCTTATAAACATGGTTTTCTTGTATTGTTCTGTAAATCTTTTTCTTAAACCTTATCAACATCAGGATGCCATTTGCTCTTTTTAGTAATAGGTCCCCTATTCTAACTTGTACTAGTTTCACAAAACCAAGTTAATTTCCTTAAACATTGTTCGCAATATGATTGCATAGGTTCATTAAAAGAACCGATAATAGCTTAACTATGTCTATCACTGAAGATGAATCCAGAGTTTGTCAGATGTCCGATCATTTCCGCTGTGTACCACAAGCAGTGGGTGAGTTACAGTTTAGATATATCCAACATATGTTAGATGTCTGTGTGTGTGTAACTGGTTCTTCTGTGTACCACAAGCAGTGGGTGAGTTACAGTTTAGATATATCCAAATGTTAGATGTCTGTGTGTGTGTAACTGGATCTTCTGTGTACCACAAACTGTACATGAGTTATAGTTTAGATATATCCAACATATGTTAAATGTCTGAGTGTGTGTAACTGGATCTTCTTTATATACCATAAACTGTATGTGAGTTACCACAATGCTATTCGTTCTTATAATAATATAATAATAATATAATAATTTATTCCATTTCTTTTTACGTATGTCTTCGTTCATATCAACAGAAACATTCGTGATTTTCCTATTTTGGCTTTGGATCTTGCTGAATTAGATGAATTAGTCTAATTCATCTAATTGCACATGGATATCGGAATTGACTATTCATGGATAGGTGAACTCTTCATTTGCATTATCCATGGAGCAGTTCACTATTCATGGATAATGT
>JBCAUG010012037.1:0-11080 GCA_038406175.1 Haplosyllis leylae
ATCAAGGTCATCAAAATTGGTCAAAAATACTTTCTATGGACATTTTGAGGGTTTTTGGTGACCATCATATGAGACGTGATAAATAAAAGATTGAACATCAAAAAAAAACTTTTTGTCATATTTACATAAAATAAAACCAAAAAATAATATCAAGTCAAGCGCAATTAAAAAAAAAAACGGTTTTGGTGAGTTGCCTTTGGTGAGTTGCCTTTTGGCGACTTGCCGTTGGCGAGTTGCCGTGTTGGCGACTTGCCTGTAAACCCCTAGGGACCTCCTCCCCCCAGACAGGACCAGGACAGGACTGGGGTTACTCCCCCCCGGAAGACGACCAACCTTTACATTCGTTATGCCAGGGACGGTATGCCTCTTGTGGTCAGGCAGGAGGACTTTCTTGTTTGCAGTTGTGTTTTACGCCGTGAGAGGGAGAGACAAACCAGAAAATCGAAAAATGAATATCCGAAATTCTGGTTTGCTCCAATTCGTAATTACAGTCAACCCCCATCTTTGGATAAAGACCCGAGGTAGATCTGGATCTCTAGATATAGTAATTCTGTACATTCTTGTCAGCATACTGATTTTATAACTTTTCCCATAACAGCAACACCATAAGTCTTCCAAGCTTCAAACTATTCACAGTGTTCCCACTAACACTGGATAACCTGGATAAATGGGAGCGTTTTTTTATTCAGGGAAAAGTCTGGGAATGAGTATTGGGAAGATATTAGTTTCAGTTTCTGCTTCTGTTTGAAATGCTTATATTAAAAATCTTTATGAGACCAATTCCATAAAGATTATTAATCTTTGCAAGATGGATCTCTTAATGATTTATTTGGAAAAAATCTTTCAGAGATTATTAGTAGAAAAAATGCTTTTGAGGTCAATTCCGTAAAGATTATTATATAATCTTCACAAAAAGGATCTCATAAAGATTAGTTTGAAAAAAAAATCTTCACAAGACTGATCAATTAAAGATTTGTTTTGAAAAAAATATTATAAAAGATCTGTCTTGTAAAGATTTTAAAAAAATAATCTTTGAAGGGATCTGTCTTGTAAAGACACCCATTGTCCTGTCTGCGGTACCCCCTGTCCTGACAAGGGACTTTACCATGGACGTGACCATGTGGTTACCCCGCCCACCCCCCCCATCCCCCGTGGAGAAACCTGTGAAAACATAACCTCCCGTGGTACTTCGTACGCGGGCGGCAATAATCCATCTATAGTAAAGATTAATAATTGTTGCGATATCGGTTGGCATTGCAAGGTTTTATTAATTTGGAAGTTTGGTAAAGACACATACAATGCATTCCCTATGGGAATTGCCTTTAGTTTTGTTTTTAGTTACACAGTACCTTTATGCCCCAGTCTATGAGCAATATTTTAGAATGCCACTTCTACATGCGCAGCATCTCAGGGTTACACCCTTTGCAGCAGCAGTCAGTCTTAGTTTGCCTCTTGTACAGTAAAGATGTAGCTTGATTTAGTGGAATTAATAAAAGCATTTAAACTGCATTTCTATTCGTTCTATGGATATTACAACAATAATCTTTACAGAATTGATCTTGTAAAGATCTTATATTTACCAGTAAGCATTTCAAACAGAAACAGACATTTTCCTGAGCCACCTGCGAATTTTGAAATTTTACCAAATTTTGGGTCAGTCAGGGAAACTATATCAGAAAATAAAATATATATTTGAAATGGTAAGAAACAATGTAGTAGTTTCTATAAATGTTTCTTAAAAATCAACTCCTTGTTGAGAAAAAAAAAAAATTCATGAATGAATATTGGGTAAAATAGTAATATTCCAGTTATATCTATACAAGTTTTAGCTTGATTTGACAACCTTATTTGAAGTGATAAATACATTAACTTTGTGTTTTTGTTCCTGGAGATAAAGACGGGGAAAATAGCAGAAATACTAGGTACCCTGTATTCAAACCTGTAGGTAGATTAACGGTTACCCTGAAATGAAGCTAACAGGAGATCTTATGACGAAGATAACAGGACTACGTAATGTTTGCAAGAATAGTTTCAAATTTTACATTCAAGCAAAATCATGAAAATTATCTGTAGGAGATCTAGTTAAAATTTTTATTCCTCTGTTATCAATGTGTGTGACGATGGCTCTCTCTTTAGTGCTCTTCTAGACCAGTGTGAAAACATTATTACTAACAGAAAAACTATAGATGTCAACAGTGTTTCGTGTGGACCTGTAAGATGGGACTATTATGACAAAACCTATTTTAAGCTACGCTATCCTCTGGAATGTAAATTGCACCGTGAAAGTCAAATAAAATGAAAGGTTTGATGATGATAGATGATTTCAGAGATCAGCGATTTGAAAGATGGTGGCCCTGTTTATTAATCTTACAACTTGCCGCCAAAATTGTACACTTTACTTTCCAGAAAAACTGATATCAATAATTATTGTGCAAATATTTGTAATCATGTTTCTGACAGATACAGTGTAGTGATAATGTTGGTCCACTGTTTGGAACCAAATCACGATCCTCCTTATCTTTTAGCAATCATTTGAAAGACCTTTGTGCTCATTACTCTCGTTATTTCATTTCCAATTAGACTGCCTTTTGGTGACACTTTTTCAGGGTGTTTGAAAATTGTTGCGTGCTGCTTATTTTAATTTATTCGCTCAAATTAGCGTGCTGAGAAACATCACTTGGAAAGATTGTATCATTGTTGGCACAAAAACAATCATCGGATTTTCAGTCTTGGTTGGTGACACTTGCGTCTGAATTTGCATTTGGAAAACATTCGATAGGAAATGACTTGTACCCAGAGATCATTTTTCTGTAAATCACACGTAGCGCAACAAATGGAATGAGCGAGAGTGTTCATTTTGTTATATTTACCTTCACAGATGCATACTTTCTGACTGACAGGTCATTGTTGCAGATCTCAGCAGTGTCTAATCTTTTCACGTGAGGACATATAGGACCTTTTCTTTGCATCAGTCGGAGAGCACCGGACTCTATTAACTGCTCTAGGCCTTTTCATGGTCAATTGCTGAAGGGATCTATGTATTACCATTGCCATGCCGACAGCATCCAACTATGTTATAACTATTGGTTCATAGCCAGGTAGGACCTGTCATTTACCTTATTCTTATTTTGATAGTACGCACTTGTGAGGAAGTATAGTTTAGCCAAGAGAAGCTTGTGAATTTTTGAAGATCAGTTCAAATTGACCTTACCTGAGGTACGCAAGTAGCATTACGTATTTCTGACTACCTTGCCTTATGTGATTTCCACTTGAACCACTCATCACAACTTCACTTGGTAGGAATTGGCTGTTGCATTCGCCGAGGAAGGATGTTGTACATGTATGCGAATGCACTGAGCCATTCAGCGTGACACAGCTGGTGTATAACATACCCAGCGTGATCATTGCTAATTTTTGCACAACAAACTAAACTTGTTAAGCATCGACTCCTATGAAATTGTATCAAAGTTGGATTTTAATGGAATTTTAATATGGACATATAGGTTGGTGGCGTAACAGTTGCTTGGTACGGCATCTTCGAATGTTTTCACATCTCACAACATCAAACATGTCGCTGAAAGTAAAGGGCCTGTTCAAATTTAGGAGGAGCACGAACGATGTGAGTACTTTACGCATTTTAACCATAAATTGAAACACTAAATGTAATCATTTCAGAAGCAAAGTAATACGTGAATGTAATCGTTATCACAATATAAAAATTAACATGTGTATTTTGCAACTACAATATATGTAAATCAATTGTAAATGTACCTTTGTTTTGTTGCCGGCAATTAACAAGTGAGTTGGCTGTTTGGATCCTTATTGTTTATTGGTAAACACTACACATAACTATTGAATTAAGAAATTGTATTTTGTTGTTCGTGTGTTCATTGTTTTAGCTTTTGACAAGATGGAAGTACAAAAATATTCACCACCTCTTGTCAAACGAATTTATGAGCCTTTAAGAAATCGCTATTTTTTCCACAAGATGGTCTATCGCTGGTACAAGGTTAATTTGAACAGTTTTCTTTTTTTGCGACGTGTTTCAAGGTGGTTGCAAACTTAGTATTTGAACTTTTTTTATTTGTACATGTTGTATTTTTACTGAGACTACTTCGTTAGTATGGTCAAACCTCAGTTCACAAGTACACAATGCGTCGCAATCTTTCATGTTGTAAACTATTATCAATCGGTGTTGGGGGCTTATGAGTGGTTGTCACTGCTATGATGGGGCCTGAAGAGATGTGGGTGAGGGAAAGTCGAACTTAAGAATACCCCAGGCTTATTTATGGTTGTTTCAGAACAGAGTGTAATCCCACAAATATTTTGCCACATTAGTCTTGTGAAAGAATTGGCTCAGTTTTGAAAAATAATCTTATCTGTAGTTTAAATTAGTATCAAATACGAATAAGGTCCTGCATGTGTGTCTGCCTGTTCTTCGATTGACTGTTTATGTCATATGGACCCCCAACAAAGGCGAAGGGGGTAGTTTATAGTAAATTACACAAGGTCAGAATGCACGCGCTATTGCAAGTTTGTCGTTCGTCTTTTGCTCCCAAAGAAACCCATGGCGTAGTTGACAACTGCGTGGAGTATTTGAAACCAGGGGGCTGCATAATTTAAGGTGTCATTTTATTCCCATCTGCAAATAGGGAAGCAGAAGTCTCATGTGTGGCTCAAACAAAATTCGCTTTGTTACCAATTTATCAAATCGAATTTTTTGTGTTACAACAGGCAATACAAGCAATAGACATATATTCTATGACCGTTAAATGTTTGCATGTCTAACTTTAATTTTACAAGTTCCTGCGTTTTTGGCTCAAAAGTTATGGTACATGTCCACATGAACAAGATAGTTGTAAACGCTGTTAATAGCTTGGCATCCTTCTCATTTTCCCATTTTGCGTAGTTAAACTTTTACGACTAACTTCAGAAGCTAACCACATTAGTTGCTGGCTTGCCGAAACTAGAAAAGGAAAAGAATTCATTGTTGATATTGTTCTCTTGCCAAAGTTCCTTGCATTTTAGGTCACCATTCTTGTACACGTCACAATTGTGAAATTCAAGTTAGTTTCGCGTGCTACATTCTTCATTCTTTACAACCAAGAAAAGGGAAGTATTTAGATTGTGTAGAATTGGGATATGCACTCGTCTAGGCAATTATAGTTACTGTCCGAAAACCTTTGCAAGAATATTTATACATATGGCGTGCTAAGGAAACATTAATATTACGTCCAAAACTACCCACATTAATTCAATAAATGGTCAAATTCCAGACATTCTACTCACAAACTGCCAGGTGGACGATTTACATATTTGAATGGCCTGCGGGTAGACCCAAGTAATTAAGTCACTTTTGTGCCATTAAACTCTTATCACATGTTACCTTATGAGTGTCTTCAGTATTGGGAATTCTGCCCACCAGGAAATTCCTTAATTACGCGTGTATATTTTGAATTGCATGATTTTATCCTCATGTGCTTGAAACTTCAGGGTTTCTGTAAAACCAGTGGTGTGTTGAAATTAAGAGGATTAAAGTCATCAAAATATAAAGGAACATTTTTATTGCACAGTGGCATACCTTTAAGGGAAAGGTCTCTGTCTTGTTTTATCAAACGTACGTTAGGATGTCACAAAGTTTTGCAAAGTGAACGAAGCAATATAATAACGCAATTGTGAAATATTTCAAAAAATGTTTTCATTCAATTATGGGATGTGTTTGCGAATTGTGTAAATCTTTGACGGAATACATGTAAAAACTTGATTTTTATCATACTATCCCATTTACTCTGATTTGAGGCTCATCTGACCTCCAGTAATAATATTTACATCGTAGTAAAATAACTACATTATCAAGGTGGAGAACATCAGTGATTCATACAGAAAATAGTTATATCAAAGGTTTCATACCCGAGTATTAAAGTAAGGAGAAGAAAATCCAACCTAAATGTGAACACCTGCTTTATCGTTTTGTGTAGGTGATAACTATTGATCACTGTACTGGTATTTGCCTTATTGAGCTTGATGCCTAATTTTTTAAATGATACGGTTTCGGGTGACAGGGATTTGTGAGGCCTCTGACGCCTTGGTTTTGAATGCAGTTAAATGCAAAAACGAAACACATACCTACACAAACTTTTATTGCACTCTTAACTTCCTTTTAAGGGGCAAAAATTGTGATTCTTTATGAACAGCTTGATTTATGTCCAAATTTGATACTCCCACTTTTGCGCTCACCCCACAGGGAACCCTTAGCAAACTTTTACCAGTACCGTAATACAATAAATTTTAGAACAACTTGAAAAATACTGAACTCGTCCTATGTTTGTTATCATGAAAAAGGTGGCATATTTACTTTTTGAAGTCTCAGACATTTTGTCTTAATTCATTACTTTTACAGTCTTTGCAACTAGTCTTGACAAGTTCTCGCAAGACCATTCTTAGTTCCCTTCTCCAGTCTCTGAAATGTGTTTTTGCCTTAATCGAACACTAACTTGATTTTGCATTTCAGATATCTTTCATACGGATAATTCATCTGACGAAAAAAGGGACGTGATTTTTTCGTCAGTGTACACAACGCTAATCATTTATATATTACTCACCTTTTAGGGCCGCACCGACATACTTGATCGAGCATACTTGAACTTTAATCGATTCTTTATCTGTTAAGTACACAAACAATCGAGTTTTCCTGCTCATGGAGTAGGTGGTTTGGTTACTCACACCTTCATTATGGTTTGTTATATCGTGAAAAGTAAACCAGGCCATTGAGATACTAAGATAAGAAATCATGCTAAACTTGTTTTAATATTTAAATTCAATCAGGTTTTAGATGCTATTTGAATTCACCATTTGATATTACGACATACTCGCATTGTTAATCAGTCTGAAATTACCGTACCATGCTACGAAAACTAAGCAAGAAAAAGAAGAAGGAGTTAGAGATACGGAGACAGAAACGACGACCTCAGGAAGATTCGAGTTCCTCGGATTCTGATGACGAAAAACGTAAAGCGTCACGTAAACAGTCTCGTCGAATCCATGTACGCGACTCTGGAAATATGTTTGAATTATCTTTATTTCAGAAACAATTTTGTATTTCAGATGAAAGCAGTGGTTAGTTTTACCCCTGCCAGCAAAGTAATGTAGTGGATGATCTTGTAAGGTTACCTATTTTTTCAGAGGTTTTTTGGTCTTACAAAGGTGACCAATCAAAAGAATGACTAATAGTGTAATGGGGAATGGCATCAAATATTTTGGTCATGAAAAGCAAGGTGAATGCCCAAAGCAAGAGTTTCCAGTATTAGACTCTATGCAGTAAAGTGGAAGGATTGATGAGGAACCAATAGCCGTTTATATTTCAACGAAGTTTTTCTTCTCACCTGCAAAAATTAAGACAGTTTCATTATTGCAGTTGTCGGAATGGAACAAAAACGATGAGAGACTTTCGTTAGCCATTCAGGAAAACGATTTTAACAAGGTGGATACACTATTGCTGAAGAAGGGTGTTGTACCTACGAAACTAGACCAACAGGGAACAACTCTGTATGTATTCTTTTTATCTTTTCATTTTTCTGGACTTTCCAAGCAAGAATCCTCTGAAGATGTTTACAACATTTTAGAAGAAATCTTATCCTCATCTGTAGTGTAGCCTTCCCTTTTCTTTTGGAAACCTTAGTCTAAACACCAGAGCATTGAAATCCTCCTGATGTCATGATAACAACCGAATGGCGTGTTACGAAGGCATTAACTGTGTCTCTGAGGGATATTCGTGTAAAATATTCCCTGGTCCACCATTTCGCAACTCAGTACGCGTTACATTAGGGCAATTGATTTAGATTACAGTGCTGAAGCATGTCCCGTTGACCAATTAAATTTATGTTGGCCTTTCATGGCCCCAACAAACACTCAATAAGCTGAATAAAAACACAGTGAGGATATTATTTGCCTGAAATTTGCATTTATCGAAATGTTTGTTCGCAAATACAGCGCCATGAGCCTTTTATGTAGTAAGGTGAATATCAAATATTATTGGCAAATTGTCTCAGAAAAACTGTTCTGTGGTTAATAAAAAGAGAATTTCAAGCAATTCTTGTTTCAGATGTTACTGGTGGTGTATGGTAATTATTGTGATGTACAGGTTTCACAAAGCGTGTTCAGAAGGGAAATTTGAGGTGGTGACCCTCTTCTTGGCTCACAAAGCAGACACAAATGCAATTGATTCAGGAGGTAGTACTTTTTAAAAATATTTTGCGCTGATTTTAAATTGAAGGAAAAAAAAACAAAAGTTCAAACAAATAAATAATTCTGAAACTCTGGAAAGCCATCTTTTGACAAAAATGACCACCAGGTGCCATGAAGAAGTTATTTCACATTTCTAAACTATTTACAAAAAGAAAATGAAACAAATAAACAGCTAGAAGTTAACATTTTATATATTTCAATAGAATGTTTTTTACTAACGGTAGAAGTGAATTAATAACTAACATTTACATTTTGAATCCCTGTTTGCAGGTAGGACGGCTCTTCACTGCGCCGCACAGAATGGTCACGCTCAGATCTCAGAAAAATTGCTGCAGGTCAATAACAACAGTTACGCAACGGATAACTACAACTTGACAGCTCTACATTATGCCTGCATATCTGGAAGCGAGGAATGCGCCAAAATTCTTCTGTCCTTCGATGCACCTGTCGATCACACGGACAAGGTATCATTCCACATTCTTTGATTTTGGTAGTGAACACAGGCTACAGCAGTTTGAAGCCTTGTTCACACGTACCGACACCGAATTTCGGCCCGTTAAAGTTTTATCATTGTATCAATGGGTCTGGAACCTATTCAGTCCGAATTAGCTAATTATATATACCTCTACTTGTTGCCATGACGGTGATGGGCTCGGTGACGGGCTCGTTGTCGTTACGTGTGAACAAGCCTTCACTGGTTCTTTGTTATATTTACTCCGGTGAGAATATGAAGAAGGTATCGTCCTGTAGCGCCCAGACCTCACTTGAACATTACATCTGAATAAAATGTGTTTTAATAGCTGTCCAAAAGAATGGTTTTACAGACCGGGAATTGTGCCACATTGCACATGATTTAACCCCTTTCATCAGGAGGTAATATTTTTTTGTAATGAGCAGATGCCACCGATGCTCATGCCCATACTACCGATGCATCGAGGTACCTGAATGACATCTTTTGTCGTTGCTGTCGTTATCGTCCTGGTTTGAGCTGTTTTATTTGTTTACTGATGAGTAGTTCGATTACTTTTGATTTTAGGAAGGTAGAACGGGACTTTTTATGGCAGCCCAGTTAAACCACGCATCGGTGTGTAAACTACTGGTCGAACATGGATGTAATATCAACCACAGAGATGGACAGAACAGGTTAGATTTAAATTACTGATTCATTGTTTCATTCCATACTTTTGCTCACAAATTGGAGTGAATCTAAAGCATCAACATATTTTTTGCTGAATGTAGAACTGCTTTGATGGTAGCTGCTGAGTTTGGAAATAAAGAAGTCTGTGAAATCCTTGTTCGCCGTGGCGCCAATACACTTTTTACTGATGATCATGGTAGTGCTTCATTTATTTGTTGTGTCTTTCATCGTGTTTTGCATTAAACCACTATTAACCTTCAAAACATTATTTGTTGTGAGAATAATTAAGAGTTACCGTAAATCATTTGCCGACTTCCTTGCATGGCATACTATTTGCATAATCAGGAGTAGAAAAAAAAATGAAATGTGATTCGCATGAATTTTATCCGAAATTACCTGTCAACCTACACTCGGGTATCGTGAACAAATGGTTTGTGGCTGTACATAAAACATATATGTACTTGGGCTCTGATTATGCTCATTGCTGAGACTAAAAATTGCCACTTATTGCTGTGGCTTGCCAGTAAGTCACCAGCATTGCATGTGTAGGATCATATCATACCCATCGAAAGGTAAACTCGATTCATTTCTGGCTACAGATGTGGTCGCTTCAATACAGAAGGTGTAATTATGTGTAATTTACTTTGCAATATGTTTTCCCTGTGTTAGGCCATAATGCATCTTGGTATGCGGTGAAAGGCGACTATTTAGAAGTGAAAGTTATTATTGATCAGGCTCCTTCCATTGCTACTTGGGATATAGGTATTGCTTGTATTTTATAGGTATTCATGGATATACTGTGTTGTAATTATATGACAAGTGAATAATGATTTACGTTTGGAAGAGGTGCAAAGTTCCGATTTTTGCATTGACTGTGAGCTGGCCCAGTGTAGTTTATATTTTATACTTTTACTTCAGCGAAACAACCTTCAAAACGATCATCTTCCGATGAAAGTCACAAGCATGCTGACCAGGTAAGACATTCGCTCATAGTTACATGAGTAACCACGACGAGTGCAAAATATTGTTTAAAGCGAAGGACAAAAAGTCAGCTCTTGTATCAAAAGACCAAATCTACAATATATCTGGATCCGTAGCTTCGGGCAGGACACATGCCATATTAATGTCATTGTCTATTGAGTGCTTGAGGCAAGTGGACAGCACATGTGAACCAGAAAACTACTCTTTGACCACACAACCTTCGTATTATTTTGTCATGGGGGCAGATGTTAAACAGCCAACAAATATTTATGATTTATTTATATTGGTCAAATATTTATATTCCTTTTTTTTGAGTGAACGAGATTATGTTTTGAGTCATAATTGTGAAGGTGAACTTACTTACATTGATTTTTACCTGTTCTAATTCAGTTGGCTCAATATAAAATGTAGTGGCACATTACGTGGACTCGAGATTCTTGACACAAATGCATTTCTCTTTATCTTGAAGATGTATTCTTTGTATTTGCTTGTGACAGATAGATGAAATTTCGGCTTTCGATGACACTCGTTCTTCCATTGATCCACTTGACAATGCTATAGTCCCACTTGACGAATTTTCGGTAAGAACAATGCTGCAGACTCCTCTCCTAATCTGGGAAAGGGGGAACTACGTTATCTAGCAAACAAGAAAGTCCTCCTGCGTGAACGCAAGAGGCATACCGCCCGCTGCATAGCCGACCTATCAAAAGATTTCTG
>JBCAUG010012048.1:0-11079 GCA_038406175.1 Haplosyllis leylae
GGTACCCCCCCCCCCCCCCCTTGGATGGACATACATCTGTGAGAACATCCTACTACGTACGCGGTCGGTAACAAACCCATTGGATGATCCTTTCAACCTGTCTGATTTTGGAGTAGTTTTACACACACTTCATCTGCAAATTTTTTTATGAACATTCGAGTTTTTTTTTACGATACACAATTTTGGCAAAGTCAGTTACGCAAAATAACCTTTGTGCAATTTTAGTTATAATATTTCCACAAAATACATTATCTGTCGTAAAAACTTGAATGTGATGATAGATTGCCCTGAAATTGTCCTATAAATGACACTGTCAACTTGTCACCTGACAAACATGAAGGATTCAAATGTTAATTGGTGACTCGCAGAGTAGTATTATTTCTTAAACCCCCAATTTTAGTTACATTCCCTCATCCCTTCGGCTCAACTTCACAACCTTTTAGGATCGCTGCGGAACAGTTTTGTAACACCCAAATTCTGGCCTATCCTGGCCATGGGTACCCCACCAGTAAAGACCAGGATCGGAGACCAAGGAAGGGACCTGATACCAGAGACCAGAGGTACCCTTCCACACCCCGTGGACGGACAGACGATAGCAAACACACATCAGACTTGTATCACGATCACTAGCAGCCGGGTTGTTTAGTCTGAAAGAACTACAGACCATAAAACTTTCAAAAAATGACGTCATGTACGTAGTCCAATTGCTGTCTCGTGACGTTGTAAAATGACGTCATGGCAGCATTCAGTGTGGAAACAATTTCCAACCAATGACTGCAGTTTAAAGTAGGCCTACTTATCATTAGACTGCCAAAGCATACTATGGTCCCTTTCCAGAATGAACATTGAACATATTCCGATTTCTTGAATCCGTACTTAACATATTATTCATGTAAATCTAAAATGATTGTACTGAAATTATAAAAGTCTGAGTCAAAGTCGTACATAGATTTCCAGAATAGGCACAGCTTGTGCTGTTATACTTTGAGTATCAGGTTAAGAAGCTGAAAACGATTCAATGTGGAAGCATTGAAAAAGACTCAGAGCATTGTTGTTAAGAAATTCAGCTTTACTTTTCACGAAGTTTTCAAATTGAAAAGTTCACGAATGTAAAAAAAAAATCATTCGAGAGAAGGCTCCCATGGTTTTATGTTAACTTTTCTGCCCCTCGAACCAAAAAACACAAATGTCTAAGAAGTAAAAAGTCAATATACTTCAAGTAATAATTTGAAAATCTTGTTTTCGAGTATGACAGGCTTGGAGGCGTAACATAGCATTCTGTTACTCACGGATACAAGGCCCCTATCTCAATTATTGAATACTGTCTATGGGGAAGCTGATACATTCGTGGGCTTCCATTGAACCTTCTAATTGTCTTCATTTGCGACACAAATCATATTAAGTCTATGAGGCTTATGTGGGAACCAAAGATAACGAAGAATATCTTGAATAATGTTATATTCAAAGTTCTGGAGTATCAGATAAAGATGAAGACTTTTGCAGTTATGAAGAGTCACAGAAAGCAAAGAATTTCAAGTTTAGCAGTGGGATGTTTCTAGTTGTAGAAAACTCATCTCTAAGAAGAAGTTTTTCCATGCAAAGAAATACTTTGTAACTTGGCAACACTATTCGTGAAATCATTATGTCATCGAGATCTTGGAACTTGGACTTTTATAATGTTGTAAAAAACAAGAGACGGTTAGAAACATAATTATAGATGTCTGTAAATAGGGAAATATTACTTACACCTTGATGTACGGTGTAAGTTTTTAGCTATCCAAAACAAGTTTTAGTAAAAATTTACTCACAAGGTGTCAGTGTTAAATGTGGTTGTTAACTATGTCAGTTTTCTTTCCGTAAAAATTTCAATACCACAGAAAAAAGCTAAATCAATAGCTGCAGTACGTTTTATAAAAGTCTAGGATAATCTGCAGATTAGTTAATCCTGTGTAAAAACCTAACTACTCATTACGGTAAACGATTATTACCTCCGTGATCTTTTGATGTTCTTTGAAGTACAACCGCTTTGGTAAAATAAAAGATATCACACTTCAAACGGAAACTTAAATGCTTTGAAACTTTGTGGAAAGGAAAACGGGATTAAATTAGCCTTAAGAGACCCAGCAAAAAGTCTCTCTTTAGCCAGTCAGTTATTATTAGACTTTTGTATACATGATACGCAAATGAGTTCAAAGATTTTTTCCCAAAAAATCCAGGTGAAAGTGAGGACGGGGTTGGTATGAGGGGATGGGGATGGTAGACAACTTTAGTGTACTTTAACATCAAACACAACTTTCAGCAAGCAGTCAGCAAAAGTACACCCGGTACAACGATTTATCCCTTACGTAAATTTATATTACATCACAAAAAAGGTATTCTTATATTACGGTATGAAAAAGATATGTCTCCATTAGCTGTTTCAATACCTTCCCGTTCGAAACTGTTTAAACAAAACAGTTTTGCATTGTGTTTTCTTAACACACACATTGGGCTCGACAATTTAGCCGTAATTTTTGGTAGTAACAGTAGTAACATATAGTAGTAACTTATCATAGACAATTCAACTGAGTAAAATAGTTTCAAATGTAGTGCGGTGGAGGATTTGTGCCGAGTGCTTCGAGTATGTTGTACGAACCCAAATCAAAGACTGCTTGTGGAGTGATATTGTTTTGCTATCCGAGACATAGTACCTTGTAAATCATGGCCACATCTTTGCTATATCCTAGGACTAATTTTACTTTGTTTGTCCTCAATAGCAGGTTCATTGTGCCATATCTCACCTTGACCTTCCAATAACATTGCACCATCAGGCGCAGAACATCCACTAACGAATGTCAACAAAGAGACAGTAATGTCAATGTCAATTTCTCTCACGAATACTTTTACTGAACTCCTAAAAGGCTCCCAAACTATATCAGCAAAATTCAATTCATATAGTTCTGAACAACAATGCCCAGGAGAATGGTACATCTTCATATAACAGTAAGTTTTGTGACCTTAGGTGGGTGGTCTCTGAATAAGACAAAATAACAGTGGAACAACATTCTATTGAAGATGTTTTCTGTGATGTTATGTGTCCTTGAAATGATAGAATGATCTTGTCTATTTTGGAGAAACAAAGAAAACTGGATAAACTACTAAGGGAACTGTAACCAATGATCGAGGTTTCTAGGTTGAGTCTTATCGTTTAATTTTCCTTATTTGGCAAAGTCTTCTGTTAAGCTGCCAATGTGGACCGTCAAGACCATAACCTCCCATGTAAAGTTAAATGTTGTTGCAATAAGACTAACTTTAAACTAATTATGAATTCTTTCAGACCATGGTATTCTCATTTGTAGCCAAATAATAGGCAATTAACGCAAAATTGGTTTTTGCAATTTTCCAGTGGGCCCATGAATTTTTGTTTCTGTGAATAGATTTTAAAGTTTTCGTGCAAATGATAGGACGGGCGACGTTGCGATCATTTCTATTTATGACCTCAGATGAATGATCAGGTAAATTCTGTCGGATTATCATTCACAATTACGTTTGTGAAGCTCTTAAAAAAGTTTATGTTTATTGCCTGGATGGTTGACTCGTCCTCAATATAAACACTTCCTTCGTATTGATGTTTATCGTAAGTTAATCTCCTGTTTTGTTGACTGTCACACCACACATCAAACAAAGCGGTAATCCCGTGTTAGCATGTTTACAGGATGCACGATTATGTTGTACTGTGATCCCAATCGACTTCAATCAGATTAGCTAAATATACAACTTCGTTAACCTCTGAGAATAACAGTTTAAATGTGGAACTTCTGGATCATGCTCAGGAGGCGTTGGACCCACTAACTTTACGAATTGAAATTATTACTTTCTTCTGGTAAAAACGAAAATGGGTATTCTACTTTCCAGAGCTATATCATCCACAACAATTGAAAGGAACAAAGTAGCCTGAAATGGATTCAGCTCAATTGGCTATTGATTCCATATCAACAAACACGAACATGCAACGAAAATGAAACAGGAACTGTACGCTTCTCGGTCGATACCTATTTATTTCCACTCTGTAAACTCGATGCCACCTGTTAAATTTGTTTATCTATCTGATGGCTTCTGATTCTTTTTTGCATGTTTGTTTCTTTTTATCTGTTCATTTACTTTCAAAAGTAAAATGGTATTCTTTGTGCATTATTGGAATTTTATACAACCTTAGCCTCTGACAAGAGAGGTTCATGACTGTTCACGAGAAGTACCATGTGCATTTAAACTTCCAAAGGGTTAAATTCGTCTATTTTCTAAGCAACAGAAGAATCAGTTTAATTGTGATAAGCCAATTAGTGTCAAGGCAAGGTTGTTCTCCAGACACCAAATTCTGACTAAACTAAAAAAAATTCCTATGGGGAACCTTTATAAAACTATTTGTGAACCAGTCAGAATTGATAGATTTCCTACAGGGTGTATTACGGTCAATCACTGTACAGGCACTTCTGGCCGTAAAAGGAAAGTGTCCACAGAAGAGAGGTAACTTTCAGTATAGTGGACGTAAACAGACGTAATACTGCACAAAATTCTTCGGCTGATTTGTAAACACTCAGTAATTATGGCTGCAAATACCTGAGACAATTATGCATGTCAACGGGGATAAGCACGGTGCAGGAAGTTCAGTAAATTCTATCTAATAATTTACAATGGTGGTCTATGAGAAAATATTTGAAAACACAAATAAATAACCAATATATTTCTTTCAAAAATAATACTGCATAGTTATGTTGGAATTTTACCTCTGTACCTAAGGATGGCTTTGATATTCACAGATATTCTAACAACCATGTGCACTGAGAGAAATCTGTGAAAATCAGAGGCATCCCCAAGTCAACTGGAAAATTTCCAATGTAGCTGTGCTCTCTCTAATGTAAAATATAATATTCAAATATTATATTTAATATAAGCCAGAAACAGATATGGAAACAATGCCTCTTTCAGTAAATATGAAGTGTTGGAACAATAGAGATTTTTTCGTCACAATTTGAATGCACAGTTCTGATAAGGTCACGACTTTGTTATGTATGTTCATGATTTTATTCAGAAAAGCATGGGATTACAATGGCAAGGTTTAGTATTATACTCGCACACAATAATACAGAAATAAAGGGAAGGTTTTTATTGAATTATTGTCTACTGAATGCGGAGCTGCTTTACAACAGAGTGAAGTTTACTTTCTATCATCAAGATAGCTTGAATGAAGGAAATTAACAACATATTGTAAAATGTCAGATGTAAATGACGTGTTAAGAACTATAAAAGATACAATTTTTTCAAATAATATCAAATCATGTTTGGAAATATTTCATAACTAAGAAAATGTAAGCTGATCCACAGTCCAAAAAACTCAAATTTTACTGCAGTGTAACAATTCATGAGAAAACCCAAATAAATATGTTGTACTCTATTTTAAAGATATTTCAAAAAAATTAAAAAAGAAATGTCAGTGGCAGAAACAAGGAACTAATTCATTATCTGCAGGTAGTCTATTCAAGAATCTGAAAACATTAGCACTTTTTTAAAAATTGGTTCCATTAAACTACCTCAAGAGTGACCTTTGTGAGTCAGACAATATGTTCTTCTATGTCTCTCACCTTATCAGTTGGTTGAAGAGCTTAAAGTTAAAATCAGTCAAAACTAGCATCATTTATATAAAATTACAACCACGCATCTGTAATTAAAGACGTGCACATATTCAGATGAAGAAATCGTAAACAGGAAACACAGGTTGTCACGACAGCAGAAAAGAGGACAAGATCCATTTCAATCATTTCACGGGTAGTATTCAAAACATACTGATGACTGTGCATGAGCTTCCAAAGTCAAAATTGCCTAGTTTTCTAGGACATATTCAATCTACATCATGATTGTGGTTGATAATGATACAATCAACAGTTTTAAAGAATATTGGATTTGTACATTTCTACATGCGGAAGACAATGTGAAATAGTTTTTTATATTGTAGTTTTTAAAAGTGTTAAAATCTTAATGGTTGATTTAAATTACGGTAGCTAATGAGATTACTCACCGAAACCTTGATGTATTAATTGGATATTTTCGAGAAAATACTGAATTCAGACTTTGGAATAGTTCTGAAATCTTCAAACTCAGTATAATGTTGAGTTTCAACTCGGGTCATTTGCGTGGATTTTGGTGTCGAAATTCCAATTTGCAACACTAAGCTTGAACATTATGTCAAAGGCAGTTGGGTTTTAACGAGATAAAGATAAGAAACACTGGGAATTTTGTGTGGAAAATATACCTAGGAATACGGCAAAAACGCTTAAAAGCAAATGGTGACAACTTGTGATAAAATAGAAAACTTTGTGCTTCTGATGACAAATTTAAAACTTAGAAAAACGTAGAGAAAAGCCAACTGTGTTACAAATGTATAACATCTCTGAATAAACGAGTAAAGTATTAAAATTACAGTAGCAATATCTCCCTTCTGTGGAAAATAATAATATCGTTACCTGTTCTTTTAGCATCGTGTTTCGGCAAATCTAATGGAATAATGACGTAATGATGAAAAAGATCAACGTACAGGCGCTGAAAGAACTTTCACATTGTCAACATTGTCAAAACTTTTCAAACTTCATGCAACACACACTTCACACAGATACAATATTTTCTACACTTTGCTGTTCCTTTAGATTGTTTTCTAGATTGTTTCTGAAATCTTCAAACTCAGGTACAGGTTGTAATGGCGGCTTATATCTTGCTAAAGTTTTTCCTGATTGGCCAGGGGAAGGAGGAGGCGCACCACTGAATGATTGGCCAAAAAATGCCATTGGTACCGGTGCGATCCTGCAAGCTTCGCACTCTCTTACGGGAGACTCCTTTGGAGTTCTAGGAGAAAAACAGTCACTTCCTGTAGCGTCTTTTGGTGTTCTGGGAGAAAAAGTGTCAATTCCGGAAGCATCCTTGGGAGTTCTGGGTGAATAACTATCACTTCCGGTGGAACCCCTGGGAATTCTGGGAGAATAAATCACATCCGGTCCGTCAGCATCGAGAACTTCACAGGGACATTGTTGAAAAGAAGTCATGTGACTTTTGTTACCACCATCATGTGGTAGAGTAGCCTCATTTTGAGTTATGTATGAACCATAAGGGTCTCCCTTCTGTAGAAATGAGGCGTACTGACTTTTATCATCGCTGAAGTCACAGAGCAGCGTGCTTTGTCGTGACTGTTCCATTTCTCTCCCCTTTGTTCTCTGTCTCCTGTTGAAAATATTTTGAAATGACACTTTTAGAAATTCTCACAGGAAATGAAACTAATTTTTGCCTCACAGTAAACAGGTTTTCTTACAACAAAGGAAAGGGAAATATAGCTTAAAATCTTTGTGTTACTATTTTGGGCTGCAACAAGACTGAGAGTTCAGGTTTCAGGTACATTTTTAATTAAATTTAATTCTGTTTCAGTGATTGTTTTACTTTATTATTACACCATCTTAACCTTCATGTAATATTTGTGTTTCTTGTTATCAACATAAAGTTTATAGTACCAATGATGTTTTTCTGTTGTTCTTTTTAATCATTTTTTTTCATTTCTTTTCACACGGATCGGAAGATGTCAAGAAATTATTTCAAGATGTATCTTCAAAACCACTATTCTTTAAAGCCACAATAAGTATCCTACTAACCTTCTACGATGAACAGACATGCAGATCAGCAGGGATAAGCCAATAAGTATGCCGAGTATCAGCCCGATGGAAATCGCAATCAAAATCCCTGAAAGGAAATAAAATGTCACAATGAGATGAAGGCTACAAGCTATCAGGTGATACAACATGTTTGCAGCTAGTCACAAAAGGCTATCAGTCAGTATCTTAAGAATTAGTCAGAAACACCAACTTCATTGATATCTACAATATCATTCAAAAAGAAGTCAATTACTCCCGAAGAATCTTTTTTGCAACAGACTGTAGGCCTTTACGTTTATCATACATTTGAGAAAAAACACTGATTAGTATTTTAGCCTCTGAGAAAAAAATAAAATGACAACAACATCGTCAGTTACTGGTGATTACATAGTGAACTCTTTTCACCTGTTTCTAACCTTAGACGTAGCTATTGGATAAAAAAATGAATGCATTCTAGGACTGCACACTTTTCCAACTTGTAATTAATTTGTACCTGGGGAAATGATTGTTGAACTGAAAAACCATAACAAATGCACAGAGCCGATGATGGCAGTGTTTGCAGTTTTGATGCAAATGTGAAAGCCTTCATTTACTTCTTGGAACCATCTTTGATATCTTTTTAGCTGACTGTCATCAAAGATTTTTCAGAACTTCGAAAAACGTCAGCACACATTTCAACATTTGGTAAAATCTTGGATCAGGCATCTGGTCTTAGGGTTTATTAAACTTAAACTTAAAGGGTTTATTATATGTATCGGTTGTATCAAGCATTTGTGATTAAACTGTTAATCAGTCAAAAACTGTTAATCAGAAATTGTTAATCAGAAACTGTTAACATGGATTGGAAGTCACGTGACCAAATCCTATTCTCTCATTGGTTGAAGTTGTCAGTGAGTGTCTGGACATGTGACCAACCAAAATGGAGGTACCTAATTTTTTTTAAAGTTCTTTTTTTTGCCCTTCAGGTGATTAACAGTTTTACAATGCTTCAGGATATTATACTATTAATCATGCAAAAAATATGTGATTTTGGCAGTTTGTTCATACTTTCATACTGAGCGAAATAGAGAGCGAAGATAAAAGCCATTTCTCCTTCATAGATCAAAGCGAGAAAGATGATGTAAGTCCTTTATAGCAGGTAAGTTCATTAGCAATATTGTTAAATTAGCTAAATACATTTGAAACTAGTGGAAATTATCAATCCATATCAGCATGTAGTGCTTTAACATTCTCCATGGCCAGTAATTTAACACTTTGGTAAATTTAACACTTTGTTAAATTACTGGCCGTGCTGAACTTATTCGGATTGATTCTGAATTGTATAGAATCTGTTAGATCTGTTAAATGAACTAACTCGATTAAGGTGTAAACTGTATTCCAAGGTTTTAAAATAGGAGTGGAACAAAAGCAAGTGAAATTCCAGAAACATAAACTGGCTCATTTCTAGCGTAAATTTGAACAATAACGAACTGTCTGACTCACCATGCTGTATCCTGTATTTAGCTTTACTGGACACGGCTTTTTTAATTGTTGTTGGAACTGAAAGAGGAAGTCCATATTTTAAGTTTACCATGAGTTCAGTTAAATTTATTAAAGCCGTTTTTTAGATGAACCATAATATTATCTCATGTACTTTCATTCGGTTACTACATATTTTTAATTATTGTGAAATATAACTTTTATTTAAAACTTTAATCAAGGCACTTTTTAATGAAAATAATTGAGTTGTATCGTAAACTATGAAACAGTATAAATTGCGACAATAATTTTACCGATACTGGGATAAATCAATGGGTCACCGTCAGTGATTTCAACCGTGCAGTTTTTCAGATCTCCAATCCACTTGTTGTCCCTGCATATCAGGTGCCAGGTTTCCTGAGTCGTTTTACACTTAACCATAGCTGTGGAGTCTGTTCTTCTTATATCAGCATCTGGTATTTCTTCCAAATCGGCACATCCTATTGCTACAACGACATATCCAGAGAAAATCATAACTAGAAAATAGCGTAAAAATATCGAAGTAATTGGTAGATGGGCATTGTTATTCCTGACATTGTTGAGGTGTCTATGAATAAAATAACATTGCAAACAGTGTCCGTGTAGATGATTGGACAGTCAACTCTACGTTCATTTCGAGTAATAGAGAATAAGAGGTTTGCTGTATTTTCAATAATGTGTGTTGGTGCTCATTTAGTGTTCGGTGGGAAAGCCGTCATGGATGTAATCATGAAAGTACCAGAGCGAATCATCAAGCATAAATCTAAAGTTCAATTTTGAAATCTCGCGAGAAACAAAACGATATTTAATTCCGAATGGTAAGACTACAACAACTCTTTCTACAACTCTTTCAGGTTTGCAAATATTTCTTAACAGAATAAATATCAACCGAATCCTCCGTTTAATCCTGGCAACAAGCAAATTACATGCTTTGTAAAACAACAGAAGAAACTAAATGATGAAGTAGAACAATTAATTACAAAAGCTAAAATATCAAGAGCAAATATTAATAGATGGCATCTTTTCATGTGATGTCTTAATATAAGACATGTCAAACAGTATTCCTGATCTGGGCCTTAAAAAGACAAGTGTTAGGTGATATTAGACCTTAAACCATCTCTGTGTACTTTGAAAGTGGCCTAAGGGCTGGGAGAGGTCAGAGTAGACATACTGGATTCTATCAACTGCAAACCGTCTAGTGAACATTTTATTTCATTCTGACAGAACTATACAGAGATTAAGTTCTCACCTGGTACATTATCTGTGTATTTTGTAACATTTATGGGGTCGAGTGCTGCTTTATTACCGGCCGCGTACGTAGTACGAAGGAAGTTACTGTTTTCACAGGTGTTTGTCTGTCCACGGGGGAGGGGGCGTACTCAAGCCAGGTCCATCCAGGGGGAGGGGGTACCCAAGCCAGGTCCAGCTGGGAGGGTACCCAAGCTGGAGGGGGTTATCCGAGTTGGGGAGCACCTGAGCTGGGGGGTACCTGATTTTAGGTCCAGCTGGGGGTACCCAAGCCAGGTCCAGCAGGGAGGTACCCAAGCCAGGTCCAGCTGGGATGGGGTTCCCCCCCCCCCCTCACCTGGACCTGATTCGGGTAACCCCACCCCCTCCTCAGCACAGGTAACCCCCTCCCCCCAGGATATGATAGCAGAGCGAGCACTAGCTACGCAGCTGGCGGTATGCCTCTTGCGTTCACGCAGGAGGACTTTATTGTTAGAATTGGTTAACATTTAATACATCATTGGTTGAGGAGTTCTTTTGGGATCCTTCAAATTTATGAATTTAGGTATTGTAATTCTATTGCAGGTGACCTGCGATTGAAACATGCCAAAATGCAAGGTAATACGGTAAACGATTACCTTTAGAGTACGGTAAGTATAGCCACGAGGGTAATACCGCATTCACCCTT